>WKFP01015302.1:1304936-1318656 GCA_011057875.1 Pterocles orientalis | reverse complement strand
CAGTCCTCAGGCACCTCCCCTGTTTCCCACGACTTGCCAAAGATGATGGAGAGTGGTCTAGCAATGACTTCCGCCATCTCCCTCAGCACCCGTGGGTGCATCCCATCAGGACCCATGGATTTATGGGTGTCCAGATTACTTAACTGCTCCTTAACCCAGTCTTCATCTACCAGAGCAAACTCCTCCTTCGTCCTGACTTTCTCTGGGGCTTCAAGGGTATGGGACTCTTCAGGAAAGCCTCCAGCAGTACAAACAGAGACAAAGAAGGCATTCAGTAACTCTGCCTTTTCTGTATCTTCTGTCACCAGAGCACCCACCTCATTGATCAGTGGGCCTACATTGCCTCTGGTGTTAGCCTTATCTGCAATGTATTTGAAGAAGCCCTTTCTGTTATCCTTGACCCCTCTAGCAAGGTTTAATTCTAAGGAGGCCTTAGCTTTCCTAGTTGCCTCCCTACACTCTCTGACAACATTCTTATATTCCTCCCAAGTGGCCAGCCCCTCCTTCCATGATCTGTAGACTCTCCTCTTGCACTTGAGTTTGCCCAGCAGATCCCTGTTTAAACATGCAGGCCTCCTGGCACCCTTCCTTGACTTCCTACCTGTTGGGATGCTCCGATATTGAGCTTGGAAGAAGCTCTCTTTGAATGCTAACCAACTCTCTTCGGCCCCTTTACCTTCAAGTACCCTGTCCCATGGTATTTCCCCTAGCAATTGCTTGAAAAGGCCGAAGTTGGCCCCACTGAAGTCCAGTGCTGCTGTTCTGCTCTGAATTCTGTTACAGCCACATGAGATCCTGAACTCCACCACCTAGCATTTGTTACTGTTAGCTGATAAATTTCTTGTTTGGTATTTTAACAAAGTGAAGTTTACTTGTAACAATATTCTAACAATTAAGGTGTGTTTATAAATATACTCTGGGGCTTTTTTTTTCAAACCTAAAAAAATATTCTTATCCAGAGGAAGGACAGTTGAACTAAACTTCTGCTGAAGTGATTAGGAAACAGAGATGCACTTCTTTATAAAGACAGAGACATCTAGATAGACTGGAGCAGTAGGCAATCATAAACGGCATGAAATTTAACAAGAACAAATGCCAGACACTGCACCTGGAGCAGAATAATGTAATGCACAAGTATAGACTGGGACAGGAGTGGCTGGGGAGCAGCCCTGAAGAAAGGGGCCTGGGGGTGCTGGTCGGCAGCAGGCTCAACATGAGCCAGCAGTGTGCCCTGGCAGCCCAGAGGGCAAACCACATCCTGGGGTGCATCAAACACAGCGTAACCAGCCGGTCAAAAGAGGTGATTATCCCGCTGTATTCACCACTGGTGTGGCCTCACCTTGAGAGCTGTGTGCAGTTCAGGGCCCCCTAACTTAAGGATGTGGAAGTCCTTGAATGCATCTAGAGGGGGACAACAAAGCTGGTGGAAGGTTTGGAAGGCATGTCCTGTGAGGAACAGCTGAGGACTTTGGGTTTGTCTAGTTTGAGTAGAAGGAGGCTGACAGACGACCTCATTGCCCTCTGGAGCATCCTGGGGAGGGCAAGTGGGGATGGAGGTGCTGAGCTCTTCTGCCTGGGATCAAGGGACAGGACACATGGGAATGGTTCAAAGCTTCACCAGGGGAGGTTTAGGCTGGATATTAGGAAGCATTTCTTTACTGAGAGGTTGGTCAAACTCTGGAACAGGCTTCCTAGAGAGGTGGTGGATGCCACAGGCCTGTCAGTGTTTAAGAGGCACTTGGACAATGCCCTTAATAATAATAATGCTTTAACATTTGGTCAGCCCTGAATTGGTCAGGCAGTTGGACTAGATAATCATTGCGCGTCCCTTCCAACCAGAACTGTTCTGTTCTATTCTGTTCTAGTTATTATCACCTTATTTATTTTGCAGGATCTATTGTGAACTGGATCTAGGAACTGGTCCACCTGAAAGCAACTTACAAATTTGATCAGATCTTCCACAAAATAAGAGTTAGTTGCTCAATTCAGTTCACAGTCTTGCTTCACAGTCAATTCTTTCAAAAGAAAAGAAAGATAATGCACTGCAACTTGAAATCATACAATCATAGAAAGGCCTGGGTTGGAAAGGACCTTAAAGATCACCTAGTTTCAACCCCCCTGCTTTGGGCAGGGTTGAAATGAGCAGGGAAAAGTCAGGGGGCTGTAAAGGATTGTCATGGTTTATAAAACCATGGGGACAATTTCCTAAACACCTGGTGGGCGGAGGCAGGGACAGGAAGGGTTTCACTCACCACTTAGGGACACGGGCAAGAGACCGACACGACTCGTGAAGAACAATAAACCAACTGAATTTATTAACTCTTTACAACAAGAAGCAGGATATAGAAAGAGAGAAACCACATCTTACAAAAAGGCACTTCTCCCCCACCCCTAGGTCCCAAAGCCCAAAGGCTTTGTTCTGTACCTTCTCCCCACACCCCAGCGGCACATGGGGGGGAGAAGCAGGGGGAGACTGCAGTCAGTCAGAGCCGCTCCTTTGTCTCATCACCATCTCTCCTGCCTGCCATGTGGAGTTTTTCCAACGGGGCTTCAGTCCCCCAGCGACTCCCCCGATTCTGGTGGGACTTCTAGTTCCAGCGTGGGGTCCTCCACGTCTGCTTCTTCTCTTCACCACGTGGCAGAGGAAATGCTGAGAGCGTTCTCTTCCATGGTCCGACTCAGTACCTGCATGGCTGTCTCTTCCAGCATCCCTCTTCTCTTTTCTCTGCCATAGAAGTTCTTCATTGGCTCCCGGGAAAAAGGGCTCCCGGGCGAGCCATGGCAGAGGCTTGGGCTACGGCAGGTCGTTCGCAGAAGCTGAGGCCGGACCGGCCTGCCTGAGCCATGCTCTCCTCGGGGCCGCACCAACCCATTGTTCTGTGCTCTGTCTTAAATATGTTATTCGCAGAGGCACAGATTGGCTCATCTCTGGCTTGGGGCGGGATGCATCCTGAGTGGGACCCTTCCTTCCAAGCAGCTTCTTACAAAAAGGCTAAGGGTGGTGTCCCTTCCCCCACTTCACCCCCCTTTTACCAAACACTTGGGGGAAGGGTGACTCATTAAGGGTCGTTTAAAAAGAAACTTAACCCCTCCCTTACCGCTAGACGAAACCCATAACAGGGATGACTGAAGAAAGTGCAATTTAATGTAGAGAAATGAAGAGTGAAGTAAAACATTACATACCTTCAAATATTGAAAAACAGAAAGGTCTTTTGCCAGCACTGCTGTTGAATTTGGAACTTTACACTAAGAACCGCTGCAAAAGAGCATCAGAAACAGACCTAAGACAGCATCTGCTCTATCTCCAATACCAAAGTGCTTTCTCATCCCTGAGAGACATTTTTGCAATCTACTCTTAATGATTCAGTGATGGATTTCCACAATCTGCCAAGAAATCTACAGATCTTAAAAAAATCTGCCTTCTCCACAACCTCTCCTAAACTCTTACATGAAAGTCTTCCTAATGTCTCACAAAAATCACCTGTTCTGTGATTTGAAACTATTACTCTTTGCTCTGTGCACCACAGACAGAGAACAAATTAGCCTGTTCCTTTTTGCAGTGGCTTTTAAGTACTGAAAATTGTTATCATTTCCCTCTCCTCTTGTCCTCCTATCTTATCTTCTCAAGACCAAAGATGTCAAGTTTTTCCCTTGTTATAGATTTCTCTGGATTTCTGACAAAGCTTACTGCTTTTTCCTAGATTATCTGAAATTATTCTACCTCTTCTTGAAGCAAAACACTCCAAAAATGAATGAAGTACTTCAACTGAGTTGTTACCATCGCTGAAGTGTAGAAGGAAAAATACACACCTTAGGAACAGTACTACTCTTTATGTCCAACATAATACTTGCCCTTCTCACAAACGAGTTTTTCCTAGTAAACCAGGAAGTAGCCATATGTTTAACCCAGATAAAATATGTTTATCTGCAAACAATAACTGAAACATATGGTAAAACAGAGTCTTTCTTTTACAAATAAAGCATGATTTCAATGTTTAAATAAATTTCATATTCAGACACTTGAAGTGAAACACACTGAACAGTATTCAGCAGGCTAACTTTCACTCAGCTTGTGATCTGCTATAGTCTATGGTTCCTTCTAGTTTTGAAGATTAGTATTTAGTTTTTCCCTAGTCTGTTGCTGTGTGGCTATTTTTTCCTACCGAAAGTCATACATTTCCATACTTTCTTGTTATGTTGTCTTATTTTTTCATAACATGATTTCTAGTTTTAAAGGCTATTTTGAATTATCTACCATGGCAGCTCCACCACACCAATTTTCTGTCATTTGTTTACTTTTTAAGTTGATGTTTAAGGATATTAATACAAATCCTGAATAGTACTTGATACAGGACTGATGCATGTAGAGCTCTACTTGATACACACTTTTGATGGGGAACTACTGGTGACTATCTCTGGTTTGATGTTCTAACTGGTTTTGGTTTTGCCTTGACATAAATTAATCTTGATCATGTTTCCCTGCTAGCTTACAAGAATGGCATATGATACAGCACTGAAAGCTTTATTAAAAGCAAGATATCTATTATTTACTGTTTCTCTCTCTGTAAGGCCTGCTGTCCTCTCAGAGAAGGAAATCAAACTGGATTGGCATAATTTATTCATGCCAAAACTGTTAAGTTACTCATCTCCCTGTTCCCCTCATGATGTTTACAAGTTAGTAGTTTGATTATATTGTTCTATTTCTCTCCTTCAAAATTAAACAGATACCATTTGCTCTCCCTTTTGGTATTACCAGCATTCAGCAGCTCATTGAGACTCATTTCTTTAATGAAAGCTATTAAAAATCTTTGTCCTTTCCACTTGTTAGAGAACTAAAATCCTCTTGGTCTTTCTCTTCTCTTATTGTACCAGAGAGATATTTCCCATTTTCCAAATTGTCCTTCTTTAGTCACATCTCCTTTCATGTCTTGTGCTTAGGAAAGCTGATAATTTTGATTTATAAGAAAACCAAGAGCCTATGCTGTTAATAAGTCAAGGAAGGCTGATTTTCTTCAAAGGCTTTAGACAGGAACTAAGCCCAGGAAGATAAATGTGCTGTATTGAAATGGTCTCTTGAACAAAAGGGTAGGCAGGGCATGTAAGGATCTCCCTGAGGAAAAGAAATATGTTCTACAGTAGGATGTGAACTCACTGGAAATATTTACAATAGTAAACAGAATAAGGTCATGGCACAAGCTCAAGCACTAGTACGCATCTGTCCATACTATTTAACAGCACATTCCTGGTACAGTTTTAGCCTGTTCAAATCCCCACAATTCCAGAGGGTGCACAGGGGCATTTGGGAAGTAGCATGGACCAGTTACTGTTCCCTACAGGCAGCGTGGGACAAGGCCATACTGTTTTGTGGGAAGGACAGTTTAGCTATATGGATATGGGACGTGTGGCACCACATGTTCTTGGGGCTACACATTTGTCACTGGTTCATTTTATATACTGGCATAGAGACAGCCACTAACTTCTGTCTAATTAATAAGTGGTTTCTCTTATTTTGATTCCTCCAAGTGTTCTGGATTTGTCTGAGTTTTTCCATGTTTTATATGATTCTCTTCTACTCATTTGTTGCCATTTGACCTAGCTTCTGCTTTCTTTGTGCTTACTTCTTATATTTGAGGTCAAGCAAGAACTTATGATTTATTTGGGTTGTTGCTTTCTACACCATATATCCTCTGCACTGAATGAGGGCGTAGTTAGTATAATAGTATACTGTATTTAAGGTGATACGTATTTTCCTTTAATCTTTTCTTACACTTACTTCCCATGAAATATTACATATTAGTTTTCTGAGCTAAAAGCCGCTAATTTGGAATCTGATGGTTTTATTTTGCTGTATTCCTTTCATCAAAATATATCCAAGTAGTACAAATCCTTCATTATCCCTAGTGATAGTAGAAGATTCTACTAGCTGCTTCTTAGACACTTTTTTTTCCTTAATCTTTCTCGCCATGATAACTGTTTACATTCCTATCCCCATTAAAAACTGTCCAGAAATTTCAGTATGTTCATCTGCCACTGTATTACAGGCTCCAGACCAAGTGTCCAAGCAAACATCACTGAGCTGCTCCTATATCTATTCATCTAGTCAGTACAGAAAGTACAATCAGCCTATTATGAATTGATATAGCAGAGAATCAGTAAGATAATGAGTATGTATGCATTTTGCTATATTCGGGCACATCAGCCCATGTTTGGCTGCCCTGATCTCTTCAGTTGGTCATGGCAAGGCTGGACTAAAACAGTGTAGCTTTTTTGTGAAGGACAAAGAGGGGCAGAATGGAGGTGGTGTTTGCTTGGACACTGGAAACAATGCAATCATCAGCTATATACATTTGGAAGAAATTATCTTAAGTGTGAGTTGAAGAAGCATTCTTAGGAAACAAGAATTTTACATATAAACAACAGTGAAACAGGAGCACATTAGTTCAGCATGCACCAGCAGATATAAACATGCTTTCTGAGGGGACAAAAAGGAAGGCTGCCTCAGCACGCAAGAACTAATGAATTCCATTCATTCAAAATCCAACTTACTGAAAGCTTCCAGCACCTTGTGATAGACCATTCTTATGTGCTGAAGCACACTGTAATGGAAAGCAGTGAGACAGAGGCTACAGTCCCGGATGAAAGAAAAATAAATAAAAATTAAAATCCAGTGGTGTAGGTGTTAAACAGAAATTGGTAAGGATCACAGACAACTCAAGAAGTCTCCATTGTGGTCAAAACAGCAGGTCTGAGTAATGCAGCAAAATCTGGATGGTTCAAAAATATTTTTAGCATAAAAGAAACATGAAAGTATATTATATATGTATAACAAAGTATACAGTTGGAGGATAATTTCCCTAAATAAAAAAATAGTTTAAAGATTATAAGCAACAAACAGCTAGAATTCAGAAAAAGAAAACAAAACAAAAACATGAAAAGGAAAGGACTCTGACCCATATCTCTCAGTTAACGTCTCAATTAACTGTATGCTGCCTGCTTGCAGCACTAACTCTTCAGCACAGAGATCCTGTCTCTGCATGTCTAAAAAATTAATAAACTACACCAGTAAAATACACTGGTTTGACAATCACTTTTTAAAGTGGTTGTCAATGATGTGAAGGAATCCTGCAGCTCTTGAACTGGAAAAATTACTATTTTTAAAGCTGCAGTTATTTTCCATTACAGATCTGCCAAAGTGACTGGTCTAGAATTGAATTATTTTACAGGAACATTCCCTGTAAGCTGATACGTATCTCTCCTTTACTATATCCTGACTGTTATTAGTTATAACTTTGCTTAATATTAACTTTGTTAATGTACAAATCTTCTAAATAAGTACTGCCAAAACTCAGAGGTCTTATTTTGTTTCTTACTCAAGATTCAGGAGATTGTGATAAGGTGCTCAACTACTGAGATGATAACGAAAACAAAACATTTCACAATACATTTGCTAGCGTATTGTAAAGCATCATGGATAGGTAAAATCATTCACACCCATTGAAATGTAAAAGAACATACACAAAAAAATTTAGGCACAGTCTTTTTTTTTTCTAAGTGTGCCAGTAGTAGTCAATCTGATTCACGTTGAAAGTAGCAAATAGAATATATGAATTTCTTTTTTCACAGAAGCTGAAGTTATTGTAGAATTCAATAAGGATGGCAACAACATTTAAAAAGTGCACATTAGTATGATTTAAAACCACATCAGATATTACTCAGATGCTAACAAGGTCACATTGAATTTCAGAGTCTGAAACTGCTACATGTTGGCGGCAATGACTACATCCATCTTTGTAAATCTAGGCACACATGTACCTAGGAACGTTCCCGGGCATTGGAACCTGATTGCTTATGCTGTTAAATTGTTGAAATGGTCCCTAACACAGATTTGGTCCAAGTCATCTATTAGTCTCCCAAAGCACTGCAGATCTGGATACAAATCTGCAGCTTGCACAAAGGACTAGTCCCAATGGGTGGGCTGCATGAAATTACAGTGTTTTAGAGGTCAAGACAATTTAAAAGTAGAGACAGAGGGTATTTCCATGTCAGTTGCCTCCAAGTCAATATTCCTAGCCACATCTAATTTATTAAAAAAGATGCAGCCAGAATGACTGTCTGGCAGAAAAGAAGGCTGAAACTTTTTAATATGCATAGGAAGCCTACTGATAATGTTCTTAAAGCTTAAATAAAAAAAGAATAAACAAGCATTTCGCTTTTTAAAGTATATGTTATGATGAGTAAGCTGCATATGCTAATAAAGTATGATAATCTGTAAGACATGATAATTTACTGCCTGTTATTTTACATATTTCAGCAATGTATCCTTCGTAGCTGTCCAAATGGTTATTTGGTAAAGTGGAGCTGAACCATTAAGAGGGCAGCAGAGAAAAGCATGAGAATTTTAACAGTGTCAGTGTTAGGTTTTGTTTTGTCCCCTGTACCCTCAAGCAAATTCTCTTTAATTCTAAAGCTGCAGAGGTGGGGGTGGAGACGAAGGGACTATTCCTTGAGTTTATTACTGCTGTTTGCCATATTTTCTGCATGCTAAAGGAAAGGGATCAAGGGAATACCCTCAGAGTATAAAGTACTCTAATACGATTGAACTAATAATCTGATTAGAGAACGAGCTGTGCACTGCTCAAGACACACACAGGGAACACAGTATGCATGGAAACATGCATATACACACATCTAATCATAAGAAAAACTTTGCATTGACAGTCTAATCTATTATTACTCTAGTAATACAGTAGAATATATATACTCCTACTACCTCCTAAAAATACTTAGGATCTAACAAACATACCACACTGTTCCTTAGATACACAAAAACAAGACCTTGATTAATCTCATCTAATTTTAGTCATGTAACACAGACATATACATTACAAGCATACACTTTTCAACAGTGAAGTGGACAAAATGTTAAAAAGAGCTGAGCCATTCTTAGCTTTAAAATTGTTCCAAGCACCAGAACAATGTTCTAGGAAAGACTCAATATTTATTTAATTTTATGTAAGAAAAAATCTAAATAATTTATTGGAGAAGAAAAAGACTCTTTCCTGAATACCCTACTTATTAAGTATGCATTTATTAGGGTATTAAATAACAACAGGAAAGGCTGGGGCAAATGCTAAATGAACGCAAAACTGTTGGTTAGCCTACTAAGAGCTTCAGTGTTGATATAACTGGTATCTGGACTTCTTCACGTAAATCATTGTGTCTCCAAGAGTTCAATTTTACGACATTTTGTAAAGGGAAAAAGATTTGGATTGGATTTTATTTTGGCTCTTTATGATTTATTGAGAATTCAGAAGTTCTTTTTAAACTCCACCTTAACATTAAAGGTAAAATCATGGGCAGCCTCAAATGACACTTGGAAATTATGATATCACATGAGACAAGGCAACGAAAGCCAGGGAACTGAAAGAAAATTTGTTTGCCTTTTGATGTTAGGAGAGCTGGTGAATTTTAAAGAATCCTGACCCAACACATTATCTGACATATGCTAGACAACATGTCATTTAATGCGTATTAACTAATTAAGATAAACACCAGGGAGCTTTGGCTTCAATAAGATTACTTAAAAGGTTAAAGTCTTTCTTGGTGGAGTCAAAACTTCCAATAAAGCCATATTTTTTTGGACAAAAAAACCTTCCTCAATTCAAACTCTTTTTTATTAAAGTAACTTCCTAGTTCATCTGGAAAACATGGAAATAGAAAAATGCCTTTAAAATTACTAATGCAGAGTCTAATCCAGATTGTGTATTAGAAATCTTAATGGTTTTAGCTTGTTGAATTAGAAAAGCATGTAGAAAGTTTATAAGTCCAAGATCTTGAGATAAGTTCAACCCAAATGCCAAACAAACAAACAAAAAGGGAAGTTTTGATTTTGGCTATTTATTGTACTTTCTCATTTGTTGTCTATTTTTATGTTTTTATTTGGGTGTTCAGTTGTTCATAAACTTTTAATATCTTAATATAGCCAAAATAAAAATAACCATGCACATTAAACGTACAGAACTGTCAAAAGAAAAAGAGCAACAAACCCAATAAATTAGTTGTATATAAATATGGGAATTGGAGGAAGTCAGGCAACAGTTTCTACCTTAGTGAACAACTGTCACTAAGAGACAATTAATCATAGATAATTTAGTCCCAAGCAAAAGCTGATTTTGCCACCTGACCTCTCATAGGTCAAGCAGCGGGCAGCTGGTAAAAGTAACCTAGACTGAACCCAAAATGTAACAAGACAACGAGCAGCTGCCACAGTGATTTATGACTTCTAGAACAAGACTAGAGGAACTAAAGAAAACAGTGTAATAGCTCAGAGAAGTAAAGCAACTGCTGAGTTAAGTGAATACACAAGTAAGGAACTGGGGAATAGATGTAAGATCTTGTTAACAGGGATTATACATTGCTGGTAAGTTTTTCATAGTTATATATGCAGCCAGTAAACCTAGCCCATTATGTTATGGATGGTCCTTTCGGTCACTGACTGCTCAACTGCTCAGTCCCCAGAATGAGAGTATGGACAATGGATTTGACATCCATGGGGAGGTTAAAAGGTTCAGTGAACCAAAGTAAGCTTTTTGGCTTGAAAGACTGTGACCTTCCTGCTGTCACTGATCTCAAAATCCTTATTTAATGGGGCCTATAAAGCAATTCTGTAAGGTTAATATGCCACTTCCTTCAAAAATAACTCACTTTGCCTAGGAAGGAATGTCCCAAAACACCAATTTACATGAATTCTTACTTTAGCACTTTCTGTACATAACAGTTTCATTCACACTTGATTCCTAGGATTAGATGAAATGCTCTTTTGAAAAATAAAATTGAGTTACAATGTTGACTCTTGAAAAAACAGACAACTACTATCATCCAACCTTTCTCAGTCATAATTAGCCATTAGCAGTTATTGACAATATTTCAAGAACATTTACATGCAATCGTCTTCTCATCAATATACACAGAAGCTTGGTTTTTAATTTCAACCAATCATGAAATTATTTAATGACATGTTGAACTCTTGAGTTTTGCTTAATCTCCAAGTCCCTGCCTATAAATTAACTTTCCATATGTTTAGCATACTTCTCTGAGCATATCTTTGCTTATAAGAATATGTGTACCTCCTATGTGCCAGACTGTGCACTAAAAAACTTTTCAAGTTTGGTTCTTTTCCTCTCCTGCGCTATCTACCCTCCCTTACAACTTCTGTTATTTGAGTGCACTGGGCAATCTCACTCCCTGCAAACAGCATAAAGGGATCCACTCACAGAGTTGCCACGCAGTGTAGTTGCTATGCATGAGAGACAGTCAGCAACTCCAAAGGGTAAGCTCTTCGGCCACTTTCATTTTCCTACCACGCAAGACAGAAAGATGCAGACAGGTCAATGTTTTCTATAAAGCCCATTTTGCAGGGAATGTGCTTTTGCAGGGGAAACCTTGCGGCAGAGGTCCCTGGTGTTCCGTATATCAATTTCATTTTAGGTCTTGTAATATTTTTGCTGTTTTAGCATTCCCATAGAGACAGGTAAAATGCAGCTTGGCCAGGTTTTCTAAAATCTGTCAAAACAGGAACTTTTGTTGAGTTCTTTTTCAGCTTTTGAGCAGGCAGGATCAAATGACTGGTAGGGCTAATAACGACTGTTACAGTAATCAGTCAGACCATGAGTCTAAAGTATGAGACCACCAAAACTATCAGTATAGAATAAATTATTAAGAGCAAAAAAGCAGCCTGTAGGATGGAAAAATCTCAGGGACAGAAAAGGCTGGGAGGATGTGATATTCCAATAGCTATTTCTACCAATCCTCATGTTAGTAATCCCAGACAAGAGAAACAGGATGGAAAATCTTTTATCTGGATTAATAACTACAGTCTGCACAATAAAGTCATGAGAGTAGAAAGGTTCCTCAGCAGGAAAATATCCTATCATAGCTGATTTCAACCATCTCTTTAACACTCTTGTGCATATTTCTGATCTTGCAAAGGAATCAACATTGTATCCATGTATCTCTTTAACTTCCATATGTTGCTTAATTCCAAACCCAAAGTGTATTTATTCTCAGGAAAGAAAGAAAAATTTTTTAAAAATCAAAAGAGTTTAAATGAAACAGAAAGAACTGACACACGCTGGAGTTTCTTCTCACTGCTCTTTTCTCCCCACTCTTATTTTTCCCCCACTTATTTTTTTGGTTCTGGTTAACTGATTCATCATGTTTCTCTCACAACTAACTATAATAAATATGGTTTCCATTAATTAAGTAACATGCATGCAGTTTCTGGATAGATAAGAAGTGGAACTAATTGGAACCAGCTCTAACTCACTAGTATAATTGCAGCCAAATTTCCTGTTTGAGTCACAGGGCAAGACCATGACTGAATCCAGAAATTACAGTGCAAAAGGCTACAGCAAAATGAACAACACTTCTCTTTTCTTTTCAGACCAAAGCCTCAGCTAGTCTAAAATTTGTTACTGTAAAAAACACAGGTTTTGCGCAGTGTCTATGACCATTAATAGAGCCCAGAGATGGTACCAGAAATAAAAAACAGATCATCTTTGATACCTGAAGATAATTTTGTGGAAATATTTAATTACATTTAGTCATTGCTACCTTTACTGGTACTCTCTATTTTGCTAGCACAGTGGTGAAACTGGAATTAGAAATTACAAATGTACAACTTTAAGCAAATCAGAAACACTAAAAAAACTCACGCAACCAAAAGCCTATGCACACACCTAGCATCAAATGCAAATCCTCTATTCTCCACTAAATGCAGAAAAAAAGTATTTCTTTGCAACGGAAACAAACATTTCTGAATTACTGCTAACCTGCTGAAGTAATGTCAAAGAAGAAACAGCCAGACTTGTATACAAAAGAATACCTGCACATTTAAGGATTCTGTTGAGGAAGGAATTTTCCATCTCAACTGAGCAGTATGTGGGAAAGAACTGTCTTTGTTTTACCATGGTTGTGATCAGAAATACTTATTTATTTGTTGACATTTAAAGAGTTTAACATGCAAACACAAAAATCCTCCAAGAAAACAATAGAAAAGTTTTACAGTCATATCCTTTCAGAAACAAAATGCACTATAAGCCATCATAATCACAGGAAAAATATTTCCATCAAGTTTTAGTTGTCTCGTAGAGTTTTTGTAATTTTAGTCATCAGCTTGGAATCTGAAATCTCCTACTTACCTATAAAATACATAAAAAGCTGGCATCATTGAGGAAAGATTTTCTACCTCTGCTTTTTCTTGAAGCGACCAAATAATTTGGAAATAAATACTTGAGAGTAAATTAATCTGCTCAACAAAATAATTATAAGCCTATCTAGACAATGACTAAACACAATAAAAGGTTCTTTTGTTTCCAAATCTTTGCAATTTTGCAATATTTCAATTAGAATTTTTAGAAATACTTCAGGAAGAGATTAATAAGTCCTTGTAACTGCAGCAACTTAAGGTACAATTATTTTATCTTAGACCTAAAAATTCTCTATATAGAAAAATATCACTATATATTATGCTGTCGTGGGTTAAGCAGAGGAGAGTTAATTTTTTGGTCGTTTTTCCCTTCTCTTCATAAATAGCTAGCAAGAAGCTATGTTTTGGATTCCTGCTCAGGAGAAAACTGATAAGAAAAGAACGTTTATAGTTATTGCTAGGATACTCTCAAGGACAAAATACATTCAGCCTCTCTCCTCTCCATAGACAGAG
>WKFP01015302.1:1208229-1304916 GCA_011057875.1 Pterocles orientalis | reverse complement strand
GGGAGGGGCAGTATCTCTGTGTATCACATTGCATCTTTGTATATAGTATTATTTCCAGTATTATTGTAGTTATTAAATTGTCCTTATCTCAACCCACGAGCCCTCTTTGCCATTTACCTCTTTAATGCTCTCCCCTATCATTGGGTGGGGGCAGGGACTGTGTGAGCGGGTGTGTGTGGTTTGGCCCCCAGCCAAGGGCCAACTCGCCACATATGCTTTATTTAATAGGAAAAATTTACATGTTCCTTGAACTCTTTTTAAACCTGGTAGGGATAGTTATATTTTGTGTGTAGTTCCACATCTGTTCATTAATTCTCATAGTAGATCTTAGCCAGTTAACAGCAAAATTTACTGAGAGGTAAGCAAAAGCAAATGCACAAGATAATTCTTAATCAGAGTTAATTTCTCACTATGTTCACACAACTGAAAACTACTGAATTTAGTTCATGGTACTGATAAAAGATCAATATTGACATAAATATTATTATTTCAGGTATACCTTGTCAGTGTCCTATAATTATAAGACCTAATTAGAAGATCAATTCATTTAAATTACCTAAAAACAGGGGATCCAAAGGTAGTAATTTAGAATGAATATAGAACCTCATAAACCACACCTGAAATACGAACTGAAAGAGCTCAGGTGGGCTAAGACACAGGTATGCGTCCTGACAGCAGAGTAAGAACTGCAAATTACAGCAAAATGAACTTCAGTTATTCTATTTAGTGAAGACTAGTTATATTAAATCTGGAGATGACAGTTTACTTTATGAGTGGAACAAATCAGCAGTTTAACAGTGCTGAGAGGGAGAGGTCTTGCTTCCGCACTTTTCCCCTGTTCCTCTTGCTTTTGATTCAGTTCCTTCCTTCCCACCCTCAGTAATGCAGTTTCCCCACCCTGTCTCACTGACCAGGATATGATCTCAAGATTAAAGATTCAATGAGTTAAACATCTTTGGGTTTTCCCAAGCTAGTTTTCTGACATTTAGTGAGCTGGGTAGGCTCATGAGCAAGGTAAGTAACACGCCCTTATGGCTAGAACTGGAGGAAGAGAAACAAGATAGAGGATTTCCCATTCTGCCCTGGAAAGTTGTTAGTGTGTCTACATCTATTTCATGTAACTACATCTTGTTTTGAAGAGGAAATACATTGTTGATTCATTAACTCGTAGTCTGTATCAAAGTTTCAGGATCTATTAATATCTGCAGGAAAAAGAAATGAAGGCAAAAGTTCTTCTCTTCAACAAATGTAAAAAAGGCAAATCTAAAGATTGAGAGAAATCTGTCATTGGAAGAAGCAATCCTGAAAGTACGATAGGCAACTAGAGGACAGCAAGACACAATCAACTCTTTCAAGTAAAATACATGCTAGAAAGGTCACTGTAACTTTCCCATCTTGGAACAAGGAAGTAATCTTCTCTCTTTAAAAAGACTGACTGAGCTGAACATTGAGTCAATTTTGCTCTCTCTTAAGAGATAATACTTTCAGAATGACATATCAGGATTCATCTCACTTAACCAGATGCCTGTATCTTATAGCTGAGCTGTATAGGGTCCCTGTATGGTCAATGAAGAGAAATAGGCTCTTACAGACTGTGATACATCTGTTTTAAATAAAGGATAAGAGAAATTTCTTTGAGAAGTATCTATTTCCGCACTATGAACAAGGAGTCTACGCAGCCTATTGTAAGTATCCTTGCTTAGAAGAATAGCAATTGCAGTAACAAGTGGGAAGGAGTTGAGAGACAAAGAGCAAAAAGTCAGAAAAAAATACAGAGAGAGAGAGTAACTAAGCCTCATTGTCACAAACAACGGCAAACACCCTCTAAGGGCATATCTATAGAGAATGAAGACTTCACTCATGTTCAAGTGTGATACCAAGCCTTTTTTCATGAGAGCCCCTCACCAGCATAATAATAATGGGAGAGTCTTATTCATCTTGATGAACTTGAGACTGGGACATAAAGTCTGAATGAGATGTGGGGTTACATTTCTTTTAATAAAATTGTAATGAAAGATTGAGGATGGATGAAAAAAGTATATAGTAGGAAATAAATGCAAGCTGTAAGACAAACACACTTTTTATGGTTTATGTGGGAGTCTTCAAAGAACACAGAACATAGGAAGGAAAGTTCAAATGGAAATTAAAGAAACCACTGCTAGGCAATATTGCCTGATAAAATAATCTAGCCATCCTTCAGTCTCCCTCTTACATCACATTTTACTGGTGATCACACTTACTGGGATCTCAGGATGAATATTAAAGTCTCTAAGACAACAAAAATACTGTGAGTGTATCTACAGAACACCTACTCTACATGCCCAGTTTGAAAGCAATCTTAGTTTGCTTCCAATTTTTATTAATTTTTGGCAAATTCCACATTCTGTTCAAATTTGCTTCTCTAATCAAGTTCATAACCCGATACATGGAATGCACACACTGGGGGATGAAATGGCAGCCTTATTCTTTATGATTTGAAGGATGGGAAAAGATGAGACAGAGTAAAATTGGGTTTAGAGGGGGTAGCTCAGTGAGCATGGACGGCAGAACCAGTCGAAAGTTCATTTTTACTAGTATTTACTAACTGTAACCAAATAAAACAAATCCTAACAGCATGAACACCGTATACTGACACATGCCTTTATAACCTGTAAAAACAATTTAAATTTTTTCTTCTAATCACAGTATTTAAATTTTTACTGAAAGAAACAAATAATTTCACATTATTAAGTAAACTGTTTACTGTAAAATGGCATACAATACCTTTTCTAAGTTAAATATTAGTCAAGCTAGTAATCCATTTAATATTCCTAATATCATCTCATTGATGTGTGGAAAGAAATACTAAGACCTGGCAAGTTTAACTTCCCTTGTCAATCAGGCCATATATAGCTGTGAAAAGAACATATATAGCTGTGAAAAGAAACAGATGAGAGGGCTAGGGGGAGAGAGAAACATTTACAATTTTAATTCCAAGGAGTAACTATAACAACGCTCTTGTTGTTGAGAAATTTTTATAACTATTTTCTTGTGACAAGAATACCAGTTTTAACTTTCAATTGTGAAATCTGCATGGAGAAACTTAAAAAAAAAAATCCCAATTTCCTTACTAAACATAGGGTACAATTTTATGTGAGAGCTGGACAGATTGCATGTGCTGGCAGACTCTCTTAATTTTGTTTCCTGAAGTGCTTTAGAACAGAAATGATGGCTTTTTCATTATGGTAATGACAGAGGTTTTTTGAATATGTGTAACTACGTAAATTCTGGTTTTGACACAAGCAAGGACTATTGCATTGTAATTGGACATCTATTTATAACGAAAATTTATGTAATTTGAATTTTCCTATCTTTGCCAAGAGCTACTGTCTTGTGTTGATGTGTTCATTATGAAACGGACCACAAAACACAACCAAAAGTCCTTCTCTGAATGCCCTTACTTTTCCACCCAACAAAAGAAAACAAAGCAAAATGATTTCCAGAAGGCTGTTACCAAGACATAAGTGCTTTATAAAAGGAAACTTTCTGCATGAACGTAATAGAAAAGGGGAGTTTTATGCATCCAGCACCAGGCTAAAATCTAAGTAATCTTTCCCAGATACTCTGAGTTCAGAATAACAAAATAGTGACTGTTGGTTTATCATCACTTTAGACTTGAAGTACTGCTAAGTATGCCAAATAAGAATGAGCATGAAAATCACCGTCATGCAAATAGTCTCACAGTCTCAGAGGTAATGGCTGCTACAATATCTAGAAAATCAGAGGAAGTTTAAAGTAGGAAATTAACAAATATTTAGCAAAAAAAAAAAATTCCTGCATTTCCCTCTAAATTTTTTTTATTCCCTTTTATTTAATATTGGAAATCCTATTCTTTCATAGTCTTCTCAGTTTCTTGGAAGTGTAGAACAACTACTCAAGACACCAGGAGAAAAATGTAGAAACATGTATGATATATTGTATAAGTACATTCTTAGGGCACCTGTAAAAATAATATTAATTTGTTGCTAGTATGCGTGACAAAAATTGCAGCCTCCTCCCAAAAACATATATTAATCCGTAAACAAATCATATTCATACCTATGTGGCTCTCTACTCAAACTTCAGAATTCTGTTCTAACTGCTTCCCTTTAATTTTTGTATTCCCTTTTCTTTTTACTCTTAAAGCAATCAAATATGGGGTAGTTTTGTCCTAGACATACTCAATTTTAAGACAGTAACGTCATACATTTTATATTGTAGTGATGGAAGTGAAGAGCAAGTAAAGAACTTACAAGAAAATATTTACCCAAATCATTCTGTAGTTATGAGAGAATTGAGTTTATTGGCTAGTTAACAATAAAGTCCCATTTAAACAGGGTATGGTAACTGAAAAATACTACCAAATGTATGAAAACACATTAAATGCAAAAAAGAAAAATCAAGAAATACAATGGGGGAAGCAGAATGGCTGGTTTTAAATTAATTTTAACATTGTACACATATAAAAACTTGGTGGAAGAAAAATAGTAAGTGGATGGTTACTGTGTTCAGTACAAAACTACAGGAAAACCTGTTGTTCACTCCAACAGAGGAGCAGTGTTAAATGCTAAAATACCTGAATCAAATCAGTTCATCGCATTAATAAGGAAAATAGGATCAATATGGATCAGGATTCCTCACCTAAGTAGAAAAGCACAGGATTTTTTGATGATGGGTCTGGGATGATGACATTGACTGTGACATACTGTGACAGCCCAGAAAACCTGAGAGCAAGGAGCAAACATTAATGCAAACCAGGTAAACTCCACAGGAGTGCATTGCCGAGGCAAAAATTTATAATGCTATAATGGATTATTTCACTGAATCCAGTCAGGAAACCCACAAGAGGAGAAATAACTCTTTAGTCCTCCACAAAGTACAGGAAATGATTCAAAAATATGCCATTAAGGATTTAATCTATAACTGTGTCCATCATGTTCTTCATTTCATGTGCAAAGTAAGCAAAAAAAAAATAATCCACCAATCTAAGGTTTATTTTTTTTAAAAAAGAGAAATTATTTTTAAATGAGTGGCCTTGTTAAAATGAAATCAAAAAGGAAATTTTAGATCTTATCTGCTTCTAAGTGCCATGAATACTTTTCAGTGGCACCAGGAGAGGGTTTCAGAAAAAAATAGAAGCAGCTTTCCTTAAAAGGGATATACTGGAAAATCTGTTTCAAATGTATGTAACAGCAGAAGATTTGAAACAGAACAACAAAATGAAGTCTCATAAATTGCCAAAACTAGAGAAGTACCCATGAGTTTTGAAGGAACACACCTCCAAATTAACTAAATTATTAGCATAGATGTGCAATCTATTTTAAACACAGGAAGCATTTTCCAAAGCATGTTGCTAGTGTACATACCTGGTTTCCCCTCCTTTTGCCCTGAATGTAAACTAAGTACTAGTTGTGTTTCCAACCCATTTGCAGTCTGAAAACACTGCAAATGAATTAGACTGTGGGAAAAACGGCAGAATAGAGCAGCCACAGAAATAAAAGATAAGTGAATATCAAATGCCAACAAAAGAGATAATTTTACTAAAATTATTCTTGCAGTATCTTAGAAAAATAACTCATACGAAAGAAAGAAACACATAGAATGAATGGTATCCTCAGATTTAGTTATCCCATTCTCTCAAAGATACCGGGTTTCTGCTATTCCAGTATAAATGATTCTGTGATTCCAATATTGTGCTCTTACTTAACTATTAGAATCAATTTAACAGTGTTGTTTTTCCTTTTTGCATCAATACCAAGATTTGAACTGCATCGCCCATCACTAGATTTCCAAGAGGGAGCTTAGACAGCTCCACTAGTAACTTATAGTTGTGAAGTAATCCATAGAATGGAGCACAAGGAAATGAAGATAGATAAGGAACATAAACAAGAATGAAAGAAAGTAGAAATAAGATACAGGAAGGAAAGAAAATAAACTGACACAAAGAAGGTTATGTGTACTGCTACTGGATGCCTGAGAAAAGATTTAAAAAAATGGAGTGCAACCTTTGGTCACTTAAAACTTCAAAACTGCACAACGGACAGTATTCTAGGTCACCAAAATAGAAAAGTTCAAGATACTATTACTTTTTAATCCAGCAAAAGAATGAGAAAAATATTAGAAATATACTTGGACAAATAATACAGAATTATTCTTTAAAGAACCCAATAAGGTCACAATAATAAAACAAAAGATTATTTTATTAAATACTTTCATACCTGAGGAAGCAGAGTATTCTCCATTTAAAAAACTTCCAAAAATAGACGTGCTTTTTCTAATCTTTTTTAAAAAACCCAACAGAACAATTTGGCTGCTGTTATGGGTTTTGTATGGTGGCAAGGAAGGGGTTAAAGTGATGGCTCCTTTTCTTTAAATGACTCTTAACGAGTCACCCCCAGTCCCCCCCCAAGCCTTTGGTAAAAGGGTGGGTGAAGTGGGAAGGACACTATCACGTGGCCTTTTGTAAGAAGCTGCTTGCCCATCTTCAGAATGGATCCACCCCAAGCCATAGCTGAGCCAATCGGCGCCTCTGTGAATAACATATTTAAGACTGGGCACAAAACAATGGGTTGACGCGGCCCTGGGCAGGGCATGGCTCGGGTGGCCTGGTCCAGCTGCCTGCTCGGCTTCTGCAAACGACCTGCCGTAGCCCAAGCCTCTGCCATGGCTCGCCCGGGAGCCCTTTTTCCTGGGAGCTGATGAAGACCTTTGACGGCAGAGAAAAGAGAAGAGGGATGCTGGAAGAGATGGCCATGCAGGTACTGAGTTGGACCACGGAAGAGAACGCTCTCAGCACTTCCCTTGCCATGTGGTGAAGAGAAGAAGCAGACGTGGAGGACCCCACGCTGGAACGAGAAGCCCCACGCTGGAGTCCGGGGAGTTGCCGGGGGACTGAAGCCCTGTTGGAAAAACTCCACATGGCAGGCAGGAGAGATGGGGATGAGACAAAGAAGCGGCTCTGACTGATTGCGGCCTCCCCCCACTTCCCCGCCATGTGCCGCCGGTGGGGGGAGAAGGTACAGAACAAAGCCTTTGGGCTTTGGGACCAAGGGAGAGGTGGGGGAGAAGTGCCTTTGTGTAAGATGTGGTTTCTCTCTTTCTATATCCTGCTTCTTGTTGTAAATAGTTAATAAATTCAGTTGGTTTATTGTTCTTCACAAGTCATGTCGGTCTCTTGCCCGTGTCCCTAAGTGGCGGGTGTTTAGGAAAACTGTCCCTGTGGTTTTATAAATCACAACAGCTGCACTGACTCAAAGTGACTTGTTGATCACTTGACTTGGTGATCTAAATTAGTTGAAAATTCAGATCAATACATTTATACTTTCTTATAATAATACTCCCAATTAGAAAACAACAAGGAAAGTCAATACACTGAAGGGGTAAAACTTAAACACAACTACAAATTTTATACTCAGTGATCCTGGTACACTCATTCTTCCCTTAATAGCCGAGGTTTTAATCATATCCTCTCAAGACCCATGGAGTTATTAAAAAACACAACCACAATCCAGAAGTCTTTCCAATTCCATTTCTTCAAATAAAATGAAATTCATTCTGATTTTAAATAATGTTCAGTATAAATTGGTTATATATTGTTAGCCTCCATATAAACTGCATATTATCACTAAATAATCCAGTTATAAAGCAAATTAGTATGCTCAGTTCATGCTTAAAGAAAAAAAATCACCAAAACCCAGTGAAGAGATTTCATGGGCTCACAGGATTAAGAGTCTTAAGAACAGGAATCAGTCTTGAATACCATAAGCTGGACTAGATGACCATTGTAGGTCCCTTCCAACTTAACTACTCTATTCTGTTCTACCAAAGAATTACAGATCTTTAAAAACAACCTTGTTAACATTTCTGCCCATGGATTGGCAAAGATTTGCAGCCCAACATGGGATTAATATCCTACCCAATTTCTTTCATTCAGGTACTGCACAGGATAAATTTACTGCAGACATGCAACTAAGAAGAAAATTTAGAGATCAACCAGAGGGAATTTTTAGCTTGAATAAAATAATCACAGACATACTGTATGGGCAAGCAGAGATGAACACTACTATTAAAAAAATTGTAACAACTTAATAAAATGGATTAGAATATTTATTTTTAAAAATCCTGCAATACTTGCTTCTAGAGTTGCCAAAATACCAGTGAAGTGATGGACTCTTTAAACAGAATCTTGTTAAGAAAATGTGATGCAGCAGAGACATGTAGATATACCAAATTATATTTTTGGTATGTGAAGCTCACATTGTCGGCAAAACAGGAACTATGTAGCTAATACCTGTCATTCCTGCAGACCTAATACCTGTCCTAACCAGTATAAGTTATGGGCTTCGCCAAAACTGAAGTCTGATATTTGAAAGAATTTTTAGGAAAAGCATACATTTAAGTTGCAGAAGTATAGCTTACGTCTAGTACAATGTAGAATATGCAAGTAATCAGTTTTCTTCTGTTGGTTTCTGGTGAAGCTTGCATATATTTTTTAAAAAATTAAAAGACAAGTAAACTGAAAATTCTTGGAAAAAGTTCAAGGGGAACACTTAACCTGCAGTTAATTAATGTGCCCTGCTAAGAGAGTAGGACTTGTAAGACAGACCCAACACCATAGGCTAAGGAACTCAACATTGTTTAAGAAGGGAGCTGCAGTCCAGGAAATCCACAATCCTGAACACTCAAGAACACACCAGCCACCTGACTAAAGGGACCACCGGGTGAAAGATCATCCATTGTGCTTTTGGTTGCTCAGACACCACATTGCTCTGTTAAATACTCTACCTGCTTTGACAGATAGTGTGTTTGTAACCTAGACTCTTGAAAGAGAAATTAAAAAAAAATGTGTGTGTGTCAAGAATAACATATTCTATCTTATTATTTTAAGCAAAGAGGAATATACAAGGAGAAACAAATGAGCAAGTGAGCTAAAAGCAAGAACCTCTAGTCCCACCTCCACAAGCTCCAGTGTATGGGATATGCAAGTTGCCTGCACGTTGTATCTGAGCTCTGCTCTACAACCAAGAGAACATGAACAGACTTAATTTCCACTTTGAAACTTACATTAGCGGATACAATTTCTTTGATAACTACACACCCACTGGACACTGAAAGAAAAAAGATAAACTACTTTTACATATACTGGAGATGCAATCAAATGCACCTACCAAAAGAAACCTACTAAGAAAGAAAACCCTCTTCTCAAAATCTGAAGTTGCTCAAAAAAGCTTAAGCAAAAGCAAGGCATAAGAACTAGAACTGAAGATATTATCAGTGTTCATATGGACTACAGAAATCAAAGACATTCATACTAGTAATACTGATTTCAGTCCTAAGAATTATGTATCAAAAAAGAAGAAAACACCAAGAATACAAAAATAACAGAAGTTCAGACAGGAATTTAAAATATAACATTAAAAGTATATGGAGAGGTATAGAAAAAACTACCATTCAAAATGGAAAAAAATCCTGGTCTCTGACATTTAGAAATGACTATGTGGGCTTATATAACAACAAAGGATACAATGCAAATAAACTGGACTGCTATTACTCAGAAACTGAAAACCAGTAAATTCAAGATTGACAAAAAGAAATGCT
Source organism: Pterocles orientalis (assembly GCA_011057875.1). Classification (NCBI taxonomy): domain Eukaryota; kingdom Metazoa; phylum Chordata; class Aves; order Pterocliformes; family Pteroclidae; genus Pterocles; species Pterocles orientalis. Next base: position 1,295,301 of record WKFP01015302.1, on the reverse strand, counting down.
TAAATTCCCCCCCCCCCCCCCCCCCTTTATCTCATCCTTGATTCTTGTCTTGTTTACTATCGCTGTTTCAACATGGAGCTCTTCAGATATCACATAGGTCTCTTCTCGCTGTTATTTAATGAGTTGTGTATCAGGAAACATAATGAACATCAATCAATAGCCTGAAACCCTCTTCCTCCCCCTTACTATACATACAAGGTTGTCACCACACTAATGACAGACACAATCACATCCTCTCTGTGAAACTGTATCCTAAATTTTACCCAACTTCTCCATTCTTGTTCAGGCAGTATCCATCAAATACTGATTATTCAGAAGACACTGTCAGCTACTTGTGTCACCGTCAGTCTATGGGTCTCTGTCTTTCCTCTTCCTTCTCTCGTCTTTCTTACTGTTCTCCTTTACCAAGCAGCACTAAGAAGTAACTTCTACCTTTCCTTCTTTTCACCATCCAACTCAACAGCGCAGAGTCTTTGCATATAAATCAAGCCTCACAAGCAATGACTGGGAGAATCTTAACATGCAATTTTTTTTATTAAACTCATTATTTTGTAAATGCAAAAGATTCCTACCTTTTTCTCTGAAGAATGTATTATAACTCCAATCATAGGCTGAATATCAGAAAAACGAACTGCTTTGATCCAGTACAGCCATTTCTATGTTCTGAAAGGACTTAAATACCTCCTAAAGAAGCACAACAGTTTTGTGTTAGCAACCATGTGCCTCAGTGCAAATCCCAAGCAACAAGCACTGAAACAATCATCTTGGATGTGGGCCTGTTAATACCCTTAAAAAACAGAACTGGTAATCCAAATGATCCTCTGTGTGCCTTTCCCAGCCAACCTGAAGGTCTGTTAACAGGAAAAACGTTATTACTTCCAAAAGAGTGTTATATCTCTCAGCGGGAGCATCATCAGTATGTACTAGGGTTTTATGAATATTGCAGACTGGAAATGGAGACACCAAAGAATACTAGCAAATGAGCTGAGCCCATTTTCTGTTTTTCTATTAATAATTTCCTGGATTTGGTTCTATTACTTCTAAAACATTAAACTGAAATGCTGGTGCTTTAAGTAAAACCAGTAATGGAAAACATGCATTTTGCATTGTTTCAGGATATAGTCTTGAGAAGTGCACAAAACTTATCAAGAGAGCAAAAAAACCCAACAGTCATTGAAGCTTCCCTAAAGACCCCATATCTTGAGGCATTTGATGAGGCAGTAAGTTGTGCATTGCTGGCAAGTATTGCACAGCTTCTACAAGTCATTAGGTCAATCTTGATTTTTAAATGAAACACCTTCCCTATTTACAGACAGAAGACAGCTGTGAGGGCTTCACCTTCCTCCAGTGCAGAGCTACAACTTCACAGTCCTGTATCTTTGCAGCAGCCTCCCTGCTCTCTGATCTAAGATGCAAACAGGCACAGAAGAAGGCATTCAGCTACTACTCACTACTTGAAAGCCATCTTCTATCTCCTGGAAGATGCAGTGAGCCACAGGGGAGCATCCTTAAGCACAGTCCAGCTTGTACACTGCATAATTTTCTATATAGCAAATGTCTGTTTCAGGAAAGCAGGACAAGCAATTTGCGAAAGCATGAAGTTGGCTAGTTGTCCAAGTAGTACCCTTGATTTCTGTTAGGATTATCTATTGCTACCTATTACTGCAGAAATACAAAGATACAAGTGCCTTTAGGTGTCTTGTTCACGCATAGCTACTGTAGCTGACAGCCTTTGACTTATAACTGATGGGTGACAGCATATTGCTATATGTTAATTTTTTTTTACGAAACCACATATCTGCTAATTAATACACCCACCAAAAAATCTGGTTTTCATCACCTGAGATAGTGTGCTCAAGTTCGAAACCGGTTCAAAAAGTGATTTACGGCTACTAAATTTCTCTCTTATTTTTAAAAGTATAAATCAGGTCAGAAGTTTAAAGATAAATTAGAAATAAAATGCATCCAATATACAGATTTTTATATATGTGTTATGAATAGTGCACCAAATTCAAAATATTACAATACAGTGCAAAAATGTTATAATACAGTTTATTCCTATAAACACATAATCTCATAACAACAACAGAATTGATGCAGTATAATCTAAGGTGATATAATTCACATGCAAAAGATTAGAGAAGAACATAGGATGACTTGCACATTACACTTTTATTTATTTTAGTTAAAACTACAGTTCTCTGTTTAGCATTTGACAATAGCAGCCTAAACATTTGAGGTCTTACACAGCCTCATTTTTTTCTGGGATTTTGATATCAATGTTAAATACATGCCAAATGTGAACACTTTCATTTGTTAAAACTGTTCTTCCATTTTACAGCACTGTAAAAAGCTACAAAAGGTGAAAGATGAAGAAAAATTAGACATGAGTACAGTACTGTAGGTCTAGTTCTGGTTTCTTCCACACTGATATTACAGAATTAATCTGATTTCATAGTAATATGTTTCCAATGACTACTACTGAGTTCGTGCCTGAATTTGATCAAATAAATTAAATCTCCTTAGTATAAGGCATTTAGAATAGATGGACCTAAGTCACACCAGTAACTTAAAATAGAATGAGAAAATCATATTTGCTAGCATTTCATGTGGAAGAAAAGAGATCTACTACACAAGCTGGAACACCTGGACACATGGTTTTGGGACATGCACAGATGGCCTGCTGTAAATCTACAGCATCAGAAATAACTTAGACTTGTTAAGCACACACAGATCAGTTGCGCAGCACGTGCACAGGAGGGGTGACATGTCCAGGTTGCATCTAACTCACTCCATGAGCAGGGAAAGGCTGATCTGCCTATTTGTCCACAAATAACCCAACAGGAGAGACTGCTGCTGCTCTGCCTATTGTTCAGGACTGCAGATTATCCCAAAAAGTGGCAGGGTAGCAGGTAACCTGCAATAATTTACCGGTACACTGTTAAAGCAGTTAGTAGGTTTAAAGAAAAAGGTTGGGTTCTACTTGTTGCTCCCTAAATTGCTGATAACTGGTCAAGGTAATTTATATAAATGACATATAGATTAAATATTAGATTTAATTAATCTTACAGAACACAGACTATATAAGAAAAGCATGGATTTTAGTGACTGAAAAGCAAAAAAATTACCATATAGCTACAGATAGAAGATGGACCAAGAGAGAATAAAGACAGATTTATTGGTACAAAATTAGGAAAAATGCCAGGAGGGGAAAAAGGCCAGGTGCAGACAATAAATTATGAAAAGAATCCAGCTCTGTAGCTGACCCTCCGAGTAACTATTAGACACATAAGGAATAAACAGAAGCATGAGAAGATGAAATCACATGTGATACCAAAGGGACTAAATATGACAGTAGTACAGCACCACCTGAAAACTGAAAGTAAAAAAATTGGTAAGGAAAGAAGGAATGGGAATGATAAACTTTTGGGGACGCACAACACATTTCCTAATCCTTTAATTTTGAATATTAATATTCTGTTTCTCTAGGCATATTTGCATCATAGTGGACTTGCCTCCACAGACCTAAGTCACAGTTTTTTAAGCTAACTGCTGCATTTATTCTAACAAATTTGATACTGTTACGTTCTTAAATATTTAAGCATTAAATACTCAAACATTGAATATGCAAACATCTTTTTTGTTGTGTATTTTAGTTAAGAAGACTGACATATTCAGCTCACAGAACTAAGTCTTCCCTGTCCTCTTAATTTCTTCCCCTGATGTTCTGACAGAAAATCTTATCAGGAGAGTGGTAACTCTCAGAAACGAAGCAAAGAAACCAGGTCAATTTCAAGTTTTCGATAATGGCCTTAAACACACTGCAAAATGTCCAAACTCTTTTTAACAGGAAACACCTTATACACAGATTTTTTTCTGTAATTTAAATGAAATGTCAGAAACAGTAATTCTGGGGAAAAAAGACACATGTATTTTAAATAATCAGATAAAAAAAAGAAGCAAATGCAGGAGCACTGAAAAAAAAGGAGTGGGATGCCAGAAAAGAATAATCAAAATTGGACAAAACCCATTGACTTTTGCAAGCTTAGAATAACCTCTGTAGGAAAAAAAAAATCCAAGAAAGAAATTAAATCACAATATAATGTTAGAAGAAAAATCACTATCATAATCAGATGTGTTGCCTTTCAGTTTGCTTCAGTTTCTCCCTTCTCTGTACAAGGCACAGGACAGTATCACTATTGAAAAAGGTTCATCTGGCATTCCCTGCAGATAAACTGTAATTGATTTTTTTAAAACTAGGCACATAACACCACAAGAGATACTGAAACAGGAAAAAACACAATGGTTAATACACAGAGACTAACAATTAAAACATGGTTAATTAAAAGAGACACAATCACCTCTAATGTTACACGACAACATAAAAGAAAAAGGCACAATAAACTTTAGACATTCTGCCAAAGCATGAAAAATTTAGTTGCTCATTCATTCATTCTTATTATGAAGCTTCAGCTAAAGCATAACATTCTATTTTGCTTTAGAAATAAAAAAGAAAAATATTTTGAAGTTTAAGCAGAAAACAATTAACTTCTGACAGCAATGTAAACAACTTTTTCAAATTCCTTACCCACCTAGCAAAAAACAATTAGGCATTTTTCTCTTGCACTTATTTATATCAGTTCCATTTGGATTTTGATTCTTTTAGATACAAAAAGCTGAGATGAAATAACGTGTATGTTGGAGCATGAGTTTACTTCAGTGACACATGCATGAACTCTTTTTACTAAAGAACACTGTGCTTGAAAATGTTGACAACTATTCTTCATCTCAGTGTTCTATAAACTTTTTATCTTATCATTGGGAAAATAACATGTTTTTCACGTCGGCACACTTGTGTGTGAATTTTAGCCTGATTATAAAGCACAACAAAGACCAAAAAGACTTCCAGAATTCATCATACTTCAATTATCACTTCCTAATTTCACAGCTTACAGAAAAACATGTTACATTACTTTCTTCTCTATTATTTAATTTTATTTTAGATAAACATTTTACTTACACAGAGTCTTTTAATCCATCTAACTGGGAATTCACTTGCTAGAATAATCCAGGTCTGACAGTTAAATTGGGTATATTACATGCATGCTTTTGCCTGTGCATATCTCACTCCTGAGGGACACCTGCACAGTGAAGAACAGACAGATCTCGTTGATCCCTGATAAGGTCACAGAAGCTTAACTATAATATAGCCTTGCTTAATCCTCATTGGTTTTGCCTACTGAGCACAAGGCTGTTTCCTTGACAACACAGCTGCAGTTGCCACAGCATCCAGAGCCACATGTGATGTCCAGGTTTAGGGTACGGGCCAGCTGAAAATCTATTATTCAATGCTATTTTGTACAAATCATTGTAGGCTAAAAATAAAATCAGTGAAAATATTCCACACATTCCGTTTCTTCTGTTAATATTAAGCCCTTTAAATTACTTACTTACAAAGACATTCCCTATATGGGATGGACACTTCAGAAACTCAGAAGCCACGACAATTCTTGTCCTGGTGAGCACACAGCTTAAGGGTATTCTCTATTCAAGGTATGTCATTTACATGTGATATGCAAGTAAGGATTAATCATTAGCTTGTGATATTAGAAGACAGAATTAGGAAACATATAAAAATGCAGTAATAATCTGGAAAGTGGAATGTGACTAATGACATAAAAACAGGGAGACAATTTTACTTTTTTAAAAACTTTTTGAAATGTTTTTTTTTTTTTCAAAAAGTGACTGGCATACATTATACCCAGGGAACCAGTTTTAAAGTTGAGAATCATGCAAGACCATGAAAAGCCTATAATATTTTTTAAGCTTCACCTCACATCTTAAACAACGTAGTCAACTGTTTATCCTCTTGATGTTAATCAGAGATTTGTCATCTAACAGTATCACTATAATGACTTAGTATTAAAATAATTTATCGGCTTTCTCAGCTGAAATGGTTAGTGCATTAGGGAAAATGACCCAGGGAAGTTCCCTCCCGTTGTTTTATTATCACTGAATTAGAGAGAGGGTTAACTGATTTGTAAATGCTCACAGTGTGTTTATTGCTTACATGACTCAGAAACCTTGCATAACTTGCGCTTTTATTTAATGAATTACAAATATTCCTGGAGCTCTTACCCATAATGGTAATTCATCCAGATTTAAGTATTTCCTGGAAATTTCAGGGATGGGATGAACTGCTAGGTGTGTAGTATGTAACTGCTGAAAACCATCTTGAACCATCAGAAAAGCTGATTGGATGATGATAGCATTATTATCTATAACTCATTACTGGGGAAAAGAAGTGTCCAGAATAAACCAATATACAGTAAACTGTTACACTGGCAATTTTAAAGGTGTGCATATTCTTGAGTTCCACAGAAACAGAGCAGACTAGCCCAAGAGGTGTATTTGCAAGTTTCCAGTGCTCAGTTAGGTAGATGTATTTTTTTTCCACGAAATGCAAGAACACCTTAAATCTGTCTTCCACTGAGTTCTGGGCTTAGCAAGACGTACAAAACCTGATACTCAGAGCTTACAGCTGTACTCATAATTTACAGTGCTCCAGCACTCACACTAACTGCCTTAGAACAGGTTCCTATTATTAAACTCTACTATCTTCCAAACAGGTTGTCTGCAAGCAAACTGCCAACTGGGAATGACCCACAGCTTGTACAAACTCCTAAACTTTGGAAATTTTTAGCGATGTCCTGGGCGAAACTCTACTCCCTTGTACAAATAATAAAACAGTATGGACAACTGACTTCCAGTGAGGGGGGAAATTCCCTGTCGCTGTGTAACTTACTAAGGTTCACATAACCAAGGAGGTGAGAGCTCACGTGGCAAAAGCCTTCTGACCTCAGACTTTGGGAGGTTGTCGTGATCCTGCATTTGTCAATGAAGCAACACCTTATCACTGTGAACAGTAGGATCAACCAGCTTCTACTGAATTCAGAACTAATACGAAATCTAGGCTCTGTCAAGCATTGGAAATAACAATAATAGTGGCCTATGATGTCCCGTTCTACCTGGAAATCCTAGAACAAAATTAGTTTGATGGAATTTAAAATTGAAAAACGAAACAAAAATTTAAACCCAGAAACTCATGATTTGCACCAGTAGAAGCCAGAAATCCTCCATTATTTCATATACCATATGTCCAAAATAGTGCTCTAAGCTATGATCGATCAATTGAATCATGAAATTAAGAACAACATGAAAAGGTAGAAGGATAATTGTTAGTGCCTGACAAGTCACAGCCCCACCACATTAACTGATACACAAAAGATGTTGCAGGCTGTAATCTACAGTGTTCTATCATCTTCCGTTGACTCAATAAATTTCAGACCTTTTCTGGGTACCTGATTTGTTCCAAATGGTTAGTTTTAGACATTTGGATTAAAATTCTAGTTTCACATCAACCAAAAGCAAAACTACCATGAAAGACTAAAATGGATATAGACAGGCAAGGAAAAAGGAAACACGGTAATCAGTATTACAGGCTGTAAAACCTTGATCAAACCATTATGAACATTGTGCAGCTAGCAGAGCAAAAGCTCAGGTATGAAGCCATGGGATACAGGGGGATTACTGAACGTTTACACAAATTCCTACCAAGTCGGAAAGACAACATGAGAGAAAGCAAAAAAAATACCATTTGAAAATTTAACAAGTGGGCAATAATGGCTGTGATAGAGAGGGAGGAAGGGAGCACTGGGGTCCAAAGTGAAAGGTTTAGGAACAAGTTTAAAGGTGGGTATAGAAATGAGATTGTGACAAACTACACACTGCAGCAATATTTTATACAGATACACGTGGAATAAGGCTACATTTTTCAAATTTCAGAAAATTTCAAATTTTATGATAAGAGAAATGGTGAAACAAGAGAAAACAGATGTATCAGCTCTGTAGCTGAATAAAGAAGGTGCTATTTTAGAAATACTCTTCACTAAATATAGGCAAAAGAATCTATACAGTAAATCTAGCCAGATAATTCCTTGTACTAAATCAAAGTTATGCAGTACTACAATACATAGAATAGATCTTATATAAAATTACTTTACATATCAACTAATCCAATATAAAAACAAAAAGCTGTCAAAAATCTTTTTCTGTGCACTGGCTAATTTGACAGAGAGGCACTATGTGCCCACATGTGTTCTAATCCAACTCGCATTGGGCAAATTCAGTACTAAAGACTGTGGAACAAGAATAGGCTGAAGATGGCATTCAGGGCTCCAGTACCATGTGACAGGTGCACTGCCAGGATTAAGATGAGAAACAGGAGAGGAAGGTAAGTCTGAAGAAAAAGGAAGAGTTACATTTTGTCCCCTTTTGAACTGGAACTTCATAACACTCACAGAGAGATGTCTGAGTGATTTTAGTTTAGATGGAGCAAGACTGAAGTAAGCAAAGAAGCAGATAATAGCTTGACCTCATGGTTAATGGATTTGAGATGTCCGAGATTGAATAAGGCATTGCAACCTACCTTGTGGTAAAAACACTTAGAAGAGAAGAATTTGACCAATTGAGAACACAGAAGATTGTTTCTTAGCAACCCAGGACACCAAAAATATATCACTCCACACATACAATTGCTTTCCTGTTGAATATGGTTAAGTTTAAGTTTTCAATTTCTCCTTCAAGTATCTCAAATGTACAAGCTTACATGACAGAAAAGATCAGGTTACCGGAACTACAAACACAACCTCCCATCACAATGACTTTCCATCTTCAAGAACAGTGGAGCTGAAAATGTAAAGAAAATTACTGTGGGGTTTGTGGGTTTTTGAGGGGCTTTTTATTCTGTTTTGGTTTATTTTGTTCTGTTTTTAAATACCCAACAAACAATAGAAAATGTTCTTCACCTGTCTGGCCCAAATTTGTCAATTTATCCCTGGGAAGTCAGAAAAACTGTGAATCTATTGTTTGAGAAAAAAATGTAGAATGTATAATCTGACATTTCCCTACAGACTACATCTTAAATAAATAACTAATAAAGAAAACTGGGACTTTTTAAAGAATGCAGTAAGAGAGACAATTATAAATTTTCTAAGATACTTTATAGCACAGTGATAACCAAGATATAGTAGGCCTGGTAGAATAAACACAGTTAATCAAAGGAAGAACATTCGGTGAATACTGCTTATGCTTTAGTGTCCTCATGTTTCATAAGTTAAAAAAGTCAAAACCCCCAAATTTTCTGTAAACTTCTGAAAATTAATTTTGAATAAAATATTGGTTATGCAAAACAAATTAATTATTTGGTCACTTCAAATCTGAGAAACCTATTATTTTCACAGGTGATTGAACCACACAAAATTTGCGTATTGCATATGTAAAACAGTGATGAGAGACTAAGTGGGTTTTGGAAAATGACAGGCTGTTTAAAGTATTGCTAAAAAAGAGTGTTCTGTTTGTAAAGGCTATGAGCATCTTGCATTATCAATGCCCTCTGTGAAATCACTGTTGTAAAATATTTTACACATTTAAAAAATAATGATAATACACAACCAAATCATTAATTAGTCATTTCAAGCCTTAATGATGCAGAAGCAGAAGTCTCATCTAGTAGTGAGACTTCTATAAGAAATACAACTTTACTTAGGAAGACAGCTAATGTTATTAGACGAAGAAGTATCTATAGGAAAGCCTCAGAGTTAATTATTAGAAATTCTGAAACAGGTGATAACTGCAAACATTTTTAGTTGCATCATGTATTTTACATCTATACCAGGCTAAAAATAATCTATAGTTAGGAAAGGAACTTAATTTTCATAACTACCTTAAAAACATCGTCTGAAAAACACAGAAAATGAGAACTACAAATCCGTAAAAAAAAAAATGACTAATGTGACAAATTTAATTTTAAAATTATTTAAAAAGAATGACTAGTGAATAAACAACAAAGATTTCAAGTTCCCTCCTTTCGGAGGCTAGCACATATGGGGCAAGATAAAAGCAAAAGCAAAGTTAAGTGGATACAATGCTTTCTGCAACAGAAGGACTAAAAAGAGGAAAAGACACTAATTAACTGAAAAGAACACAAGCATACTCAGGGTTAGTTCTTTTTAACAAGATTTATACATGGTAGTTCATGTTTACATCTACTTTAGAAGAACTCTGAATCCCTAAGTTCTTACAACAATATTAATGTAAGAATTAAGATTTAAATGATGTTAAAATATATTCATAATAACGTTAATGTATGGGAAACAACACCAAAAAACAAGATACAAACGAAATAACACGTTGATCACAATCACTATTTTATGTCAGGACCTTAGTGAAGGGCTTTCCTAGCATGTACGGTAGTAACATGCATCTTGACAGCTAAGTGAAGGGGTCATTACACCTATGAACACCTCCTTCAAATATGAGCTACTCAGGATTCCCAATGAAAGACAATTCCCTCTTGTCTTTAAACAATGTATTTTATGTCCTGCCTACCGCAGAGTGAGCTCTACTATCCCAGCTCGTCAAGAAATTCTTCTGAAAATTCTATTATCTCTTTCCTTACTAATTAATTTTAATTAGATTGTAACACAGTTCAGCTGAAAGATGCTGATATTCTACTTGGCAAGGCAGATTCTCCGCTAATTTTGTGTTAGCATGGACACTGACCTGAAACTCGTCAGCCTTTTCTGATCCACACAGAGAATTAAATGTTTCTTTTCTCCTAGGAACACTCTATTTCATATTCCCCTATATTCTGTGCATCTTAAATCTCAAAACCTGTTGACTTATTTTCTGTGAGATCACTTCTTTTGCTGGATCCACTAGTGAGCAGAATGCCTCTTAGATCTTTGGGAGTTAAACACTGAAATCATATCTCAACAGCTGCAAAAGTATTAAATGACTTAAACTACAATCAAGCATGTAACTAGACTATAAAACTGCAGCCAGTTACATTTACTTGTTAGACAGCTATATATATTAAATACTCAAAACATTTTAAAGCCATTAAGCGATAGTGTAAAAAAAGTAACAATAAGCAGTCTCACATACATCAGGCTTAGGGCAGCTGAAATTATTTGTGAAAGTATTACAAATCTAATTAATAGTTTTAGCTGGAAAAGTAATGAGGTAAGGTTTCATTTTAGAATTTTTTCAAAACAGCTTTTCTGTACTAAATTAACTTCAATTTTAAAATAAAATTATTTTTTCATCATGATTGTTAATAAAAACAAAGCATTTCTAAAAAATACAGAAAACAGTAGATCTTCATCATCTACAAAGGAAAAAAACGTGACAAAATGGTTAAATGACTTACATCATGTCGCACAGTCACGAGCTTGGTCAGAAGAACGCGCTTCACACTTGTTTCAAAAACTCTATGGATTCTTTCAGACTCCAGTATCTGAAAGGAGAGTTAAGCACAGGTTAAAAAGGGCACAGTAGTACAGGCACTAAAATCAGACAAAATTTTCCATTTACTAAAAACCAACGTAGCTTTCACCATTACAGAATGTATTTTTTAAGGTGATGTTTTTTAATATGATGTGGTTTTTGTCATACTTAATGATGCCTTGTCGAGTGTGTTCAAGTAATTACCAGAAGTCTAATAGCAAAATGAAAAAACCTAAATTGCCAGCATCTCTGTGTATCTGTCATACAAATTTTCAATCACTGCAGTTCCAATTTCAGTTTCTGTATAATAATTATCCTTGATTACAGCAACAACGTTAAGACTGAAAGTAATTTCCACTAACCTTAATTGTTTTAGAGTAGTAATTCATGTTTAACTACCTGCTTGTCTCTATATTCCTTGTTCATACTCTTCCTGCATAACAGTATTTTTGGACTGTATAGTTATAAAGACATTGCATAATTTGTCCCTTTTCATCAAAAGAATTAAGTTTTAAGATGTGGCCAGCACATCATGCAAGGAAACACAGACATGTATTGATATCTTTTGGCCTCACCTTTCTCCCAGTAAAGTCTTCTAAAAACAGTCCTAGCAGACTCTCAAGATCCTCAGTAATGGGATATGCCATTTAAAATTTGTAAAATTTCAGGATCCTTCTAGATGCAAATAGAGAAATAAAATCTGCACAAAGTCTTACATATTCTGTGAAGTGGGACAGATCAAGTGATTGTCTCTGGTTGATGGAATTAATAATTTCAGAAAACATTACTGACTCAGAAGAATTCAACTGAAGTAAAAAAAGTATTCCTTTTACATACACAAATTTCAACACAGTGCAGCAAGTATATTACAGTTTCTTATTAAGAAATGTCAAAGTTTCAATAGTACTAAACATCTTGTATCTTTTTTTCTTTTTCAGAATTAAACAACAGAATGAAATTCTATGCCAGAAAATCTATCCTTTATCCTTACAGCAATTCCTGGGCTGTTAACTTAAACAAATAGGTTATCTTGAGATTATTAGTTAAGCAGTATCTGGTGTCTGGAAAGTCCAGTCTAAATTTACCCTCTTTTAGCTTATATCCGTTACCCCTTGTTCTCTCACTACCCCCCGATAAAGAGTGCCTCCCCATCTCTCCTGTAGCCCCCTTCAGGTACTGGAAGGCTGCTATTAAGTCTCCTCGGAGCCTTCTCTTCTCCAGGCTGAACAACCCCAACTCTTTCAGCCTGTCCTCATAGGGGAGGTGCTCCAGCCCTCTGATTAATTTTGTGGCTCTCCTCTGGACTCTCTCCAACAGGTCCATGTCTTTTTTATGTTGGGGGCCCCACATCTGAACACAGTACTCCAGGTGGGGTCTCATGAGAGCAGAGTAGAGGGGGAGCATCACCTCCCTTGACCTGCTGCTAATGCTTCTCTTGATGCAGCCCAGGACACGGCTGGCTTTCTGCGCAGCAAGCGCACACTGCCGGCTCATGTTGAGCTTCTCATCCACCAATACCCCCAAGTCCTTCTCCTCAGAGCTGCTTTCTATCCATTCTCCGCCCAGACTGTATTTGTGAAGAAGTGAAGAAGTTAAGTTCTTACCAAGCATGGATTTTGCAAAGCTTTGCAGTAATGTCCAAGACAGCAAAACTGCACTTCCAGCAGTACGCAAAGGTGTGGCTTGACTGTCATGGGGATCATTTTACTGGAATTAGCACTGACTTGGAGGAGGGATGGAAAATGTTAACAGAAAAGGACACTTCAATGGAAAAACCCAAAGAAGAAGGAAGAAAGGAACAAGCTACTCCTCAGGTCCCATACAATCATAGAATGGTTTGGGTTGAAAAGGACCTCAGAGATTGAGTTCCAAACCCCTGGCAGCAGGGACGCCTCTCACTAGACCAGGTTGCTCAAAGGCTCATCCAGCCGGGCCTTGAACATCTCCAGGGAGGGGGCATCCAGAACTTCTCTGGGCAACCTGATCCAGTTGGCCTTCTGGGCTGCAGGCCCACACTGCCAGCCCATGTTCAGTTTTTCATCTACCAACACCCCCAAGTCCTTCACCTCAGAGATGCACTCAAACTATTCTCCGCCCAGCCTGTATTTGTGCTTGGGATTGCCTCAACCCATGTGCAGGACCTTGCATTTGGCTTTGCTGAACTTCATGAGGTTGGCATAGGCCCACCTCTCAAGCCTGTCCAGGTCCCTCTGGATGGCATCCCTTCCCTCCAGTGTATCGACTGCACCACGCAGCTCGGTGTTGTCAGCAAACTTGCTGAGGCTTCACTCGATCCCACTGTCAGTGTTGCTGACAAAGATGTTAAATAGCACTGGCCCCAGTACCTATCCCTGACGAATGCCATCCATCACCAGTCTCCATTTGGACATTGAGCAGTTGACCACAACTCTCTGAATGCAACCATCTAGCCAACTTCTTATCCAGTGGGTGGTCCATCCATCAGATCTATATTTTTCCAATTTGGCCACCAGGATGTCATGGGGGACAAACACTTTGCACAAGTCCAGGTAGATGACATCAGTTGCCCTTCCTTTGTCCACTGATGTCATAACTCCACCATACAAGGCCACCAGGTTTGTCAGGCATGACTGGTAAAGCCACGCTGGTTACCAGTCATCTCTCCTTCATTTTCCATGTGCCTTAGTAGAGGTTTCAGGAGAATCTGCTCCATGATCTTGCCAGGCACAGAGGTCAGACTGACTGGCCTGTAGTTCCCCAGGTCATCTTTTTTACCCCTCTTGAAAATGGGGGTTATGTTTCCTCATCAGTGAGAATTTCACCAGACTGCCATGACCTTTCAAATATGATGGTTAACAGCTTGGCAATTTATCTGCCAGTTCCCTCAGGACCCATGGATGGATCTCATCAGGTCCCATCTTTGTGAAGGATACAAAACAGTGTATTTGCCATTCCTGATCACTGCAAAAAGTATTTAAAATTTATCATAACAACTGGCTAAAACTTATCTTGGGGATTCTGTTCTCCTGGGAAAGAAAATTTTGACTCAGCCTGCTTCAAGATTGATCACATTAGTTAAGCCATGTCATTCTGATGGCTAACAGACAAATTTCTATCCCAACCATACACTTGGAAGTGTCATGATGACTGAATTCCTGTGTAATTCACCCACAAACTGTCACTATTTAGTTTATCTATTGTGACATAATTATGAATGCAAATCACACTATCTGCAAAGACAAAAATGCATGTTTTTGTCATTCCTTTCTCAAAACTAGTACAAGCTTAAGCAACCCAGAATTCAATGGAGAACAAATAATCAAAGACTTTGTGATTACACGTGCAAAACTTTTGGTTACTCTGGCTGACATAGAAAACCTTTGTTGCATCTCAGGATTCAGTTGCTGGTACAGCTAAAGGAGCTTCCCTTGTTTGAACAAAGCAGTATAATGAAGCCCTCTGGGTAAAAGATACAGGGATTTGAAGCATATCTACCCAACTGTACCTCATAGTAATTGCACCTTCCCTATTCATGATATCAGCTTGCAAACAACTGTGTTCACTAATTTGGTAGGTGAACAACTTACCTGCATTTGTGCCCAAACAACCACAAAAGTTTAAGCAATTCTCTTGCCTTGCAGTTCAGCCCTCAATAACTGCTCCACAAAAAAAAAGGGACATAAATGTAAATTTCCATGAGAAACAAGCTCCTTTTTAGTTCCCTATGCTTAGGTTGATATTTATAGTTCATTTCATAAGCACTCTAAAGCTGATGTTGAATATTCTCAACAAATAGTCTTGCAAAATATTGTCCAGATTGTATCTATCAGCAACTGGTTAAAGAAGTTTCAATTGTACTCAACTTCATTTAACATTGTTACAACATTTTTAAGAATGCTGCTTGCAAATTATATATGTTGTTTTGTTTGAGATGTTACAATTAATTTCTACCATCTTGAGCCAAGACAGGCACGCCAAATGGGTTATTGCAAAAAGTAATGAAAATAGTAATGTCATTAATGTGGTTAGATGAAAAGCTGCACTAGATCAGTAAACAGCTCTGGAAAAATTAGGCCAGGTGCAAGAAAAGATATAAAATAGAGCCAAGACAAGTTAAGCTGAAAAATACTTTGTGGAGATGCAGAAAAGCTTAATCCTTTCAAATGGAAGACTAACAGAGATGATGGAAAAGGTGCAGCTGTTTGTTTCATAAGCAAATCTATAATTAAATGCAACCAGGGATTTAAACTAGTATGAATCAGTTCTCATATTAACCGCCACAAAGCTTTAGCCCAATTAATATCCGAAGAGCAATTGGCATTACCTTCAGATCACTACTGATATTATGAGCATATCGATAATTTGTACTAAAATTGCTGGAGGGGATTAATTAAATTATATAATTGCTCCATGTTCCCCTTCTAGTTCTGTTGTTACTCCAAGTAGACTTGAAAAAGGCAAAAGGAAGGAGTCGAATTTAGGAAGAAAACTATGGTTATACAAAGAAAACTATGTGTGTTACACAGAATGTGCATCATATATACCAAAATCATCATTGGTTTTACACACAACTATTCAAGCTCTCATTGTTTATAAAATAACTCTTTCTTGGTACACTCAGTTCATCATCTAGATGATACTCCATAATGCTTTGTGAGTCTTCAGAGGCAGCTGCTCAAGACATAGTGTACCCATATTATGATACCACTCTTCAAAATCTAGATCAAATACTTCAAGGATTGAGATCATCATCATGATGCTTTCCTATTTTCAAGTTTGTTTTTGACTCCACAATTGCAAAGACAACTTCTTCAGTTCACTGAATCTCAGCTGATTCCAAGAACAAATTCTGATTCATCACATACAGTGAACAGTTTGAAGTGCAGCAGCAAAACTCCTCCTATTGGTCTATACTTTATCCACATACCCAGACCTGGTTATTGATGTTTTATTATCAGTTATGAAAAAGCCAGGCTTAATCCTGACCTGAATTTGCACTTTAACTGACATCACAGACCACCAAGTGCTCTATAAACAAAGAAACACTCAAAGCCATTTAGACCTGACCATAGGGCACCAAATCACCATCTACTTTGCTCATGCGAATAAGGAGCGAAGGAAGTCATTATAAATTCCTTGTATTGACTTATATTTGTGTATCCAATAACCTATATTTCCATTCAGGGAGTGCACGGCTTTATATGTCTAACAGGAATATTACTTCCAGTTACTAGAGGAGGATGGGCATGGAGGGCAGAAAACACACACTTTGCTTAGTGTGTAAGAAGTCCTAATCCTGCCTTTCAGGCTCATAGGAAGGTAACCTAACAGTCTTACAGGTATACTATTCCTTATGAATTTAGAAAAGGCTCATTTTTTTATGGCTGTGGCAAGGTTTGCTTTGATTTCAAAATCATGTACTGTCTTCAGAAAAAAACAAATCAACAGACAGCATCAATTATTACAAAATGCACATACTGTCTTAGGCAAGGTTACTGTTCCCCACACACAGTTAAATCACACAGTCCCAAATTATTTATCATACCATAATTACTTATCTAACTTAAGTTAGATACCATAAGATACCATAAGATACCATCTTACTAACTTAAGTTAAAACAATCAAAAGACATTATTTAGTTCCTAATATCATTACAATTTTATTAAAAACAACAAGTTGGAAAATAAACAAACAGACTCTTATGCCAGTTCAAAATGAGTTTTCCCTCTTTGATACTATTGCTCTTTCCTCTTTTGATGATGACTAACACTAAAGCGAAGATTTTCTCCCGGAGCCAAGAAAAGCAATTGCAAGTTGCATCGTGTCAACCCTATTTTCAATTTTTAAATGCATTTTTTTATGTTTTTCTTATGCACTAAGCAAAAGCTATTAAGTAATAATGAATATTTTCTCAGAACTCTGGGGTACAGATTTATAAAGTGAGAGCTTCATACAGAAGGGGTAACACTACGTATGTATATAACATGACTTACATATGTTTACATACATATACATACATACACACATAAAAGTAGATATATTCACTAAGCTTTATTGTGAAATATAAGAAACATACATGTGACCTATCAGTGTTTAAAAAGACCCCACCACAAAGCAAATACGCATTTGTCTTTAAAACCATATCACCTGCTTCTAAAATTTAAAGTTAACGTGTGCAAAATATTCTTAAGGAAACCAGGATAGTTCACGTAAAAAAACCAAAACCAAACAATAAACCCATACAAAGAATATGTAAATCATGTCCTTTCATGGTAACATTTAATCTAACACTTTGTCTAAAAACATTCAAAGGAAATTCGGAAACTTAAGGTATATACAATAAATAACAGCAAAGTACAGGTAATATGTTAAAGGCTATATAATGAAAAAAATCCTCTTTCAGACTGACTGCTCTGGGATGAAAGTGAGAAATAAATAATACATAAGAAGGGACAGAACAGGAGAGGATTAGACTGATAATTTATCTTGTAGATTGATTTATTTTAAGAAAACACCTCACAGTCTGATCTAGAATCATAAAATATTGCTTTAAAAGGCTGTAACGTCAGATTCACTCCCACTGCTGTAAAGCCAATTGAGTATCAAATATCCAGAAGGCATGCCTGAATTAAGAAAACCTTGGCATACACGGTATTCTAGCAGAAACGACAAAGAATTTTGATGAAACTCTAGCCAACATATTAAAGTTAAGACTAAAGAAAAGGTTGCTGGGCAAGACCAGCAAAGCAGCACAGTTTAGGTATTAGCAAATATGGTCTACATCTGCTCATTTAAACTGAGGTGATTTCCAGAGATTGCTCCTCAGTTAAATGATAGATTACACCATATTTTAATAGGGACAATAAGTGAACTGCTCAGTGTCCCGCTGTGGATAGCACACTGAGAATTAATCTCAAGTTACTTCAGTGGATGAGCTGCTACAAACAAAATGTATGTAAAGTCAAACGCTAAACTAAGGAAGAAAGAAAATCCCAAACTAGAAAAAATACGTTTTTAATCTTCACCTCATACATGTTCTCAGGCATCATCATCTCTTGTATTTAAATCTTAAATGGATTTCTGAGTCATGGCAAGGCAATAAACAGTAATTACTGGCAATAACTATAAATTACAAGGCATCATTTTCTACACTATTTAAGCATATAGTCTGCTTTACAAGCTATCAAAGGACCACACCTGTCATAAATGAGATCCAGTATATTGATTAGAATGTTAAGTCAGACTGGTTCCTGCTGATTTAGCAGCTGGCATTTTGTCACTAGGACTAGTGGTTTGCATCCAAGAACTTGATTTTATTTCTTTAAAAAAATAAGCGTAAATGGATCTACCATTAAGTGGATTAAATAACAAACAAGTCCCCATATTAGAAAAAAAAATTTCATACTATGCATAATTTGAAATTGTAAATAAAAACCACTAAATTTTGTAAGAACAGAAATAAAACTGTTCACACATATAAAAAATATTTTCCAAGTTTACAACTTGACTGAAAGTAAATCTCCAAATGAAAAAAAAAGCAGTGGTACAGTACTTTAGCGAAAATATTAAAGGAAAATATTATCCTAAATTGTTTAAGTAGACTGCACTGTATCCCAACAATAAGTTACTTTATACCTGTCCTGGCCAGGGGCTAGAACAGTATAAACAGATGTCTTACTGGGGCATGAAAAACATAAGCCAAGTTAAACGTGTAAGTGTGCATGACTGGGATATATAAACAGCAAACTTGGTCATCTTTCCATCAAAAATTACTCATCATCAAATCCCCCATTTTCTTTAATTTTCTCTCTCTCAAAACACTTTATTTTCTTATTTCTGATGAATGGACCCTGAATTAAAAGGCCTGTGCTTCATCTGTTTTATTATTCTACTGATCTGCTTGCTATACAGCTTCACACTTAAGATTCTAGTCAAAAGAGTGATTTGTTTTTTTTAAATTAACCAGAACATCTTCCTCTAATTTTTTGCACATTGAAGTTTACTAGTCATTGCTTGCATTCTTTGGGACAGTGGCATTCTATAAAGCATGTCCTATCCAGAAAAACTGCTTTAATGAGTATTGCTTCCATAATGGTTGCGCAATCTCTATCCAGAACTTGATTATTAACGATTTTATCTTACTGCTTTACATACTTGCTGGCTTGAAGGTGTTGAAATACTTTCAGGCTTTCAATGTGGTAGCAATGCAGCATGCTTATGTTTCACACTACATATTGAAAGGGTTTATCACACATCAGGAGTTTAGAAGAACAGTGTGATAAATCCAGGTTCAGTAAACCCTTTGCTAGAGAGTTTCTGTTTATCTTAACAAAATGATATGTCAGCAAATAATGTGGTCAACTGTTATTTACTGTGATATACATGCTTTTTTAAGCTTAAATTATATCTTGCTCAGTAATGACAATACTTCACTCAATCACCTATGATAAGTAAGGATGGCACTTTAGGGCCTTAAGCTCAACTTCTTTGATCAAAAAGTTGAACTCCAGACATATTTTTTCTAGGTAAATATATTGTTTTCTTCTGGCTGCTGTAAACGAGCAGATTGTTACAGAGATGCTGACAGGACTTGCTAGACTTCATAACACTAGGGCAAAATTATTTCCCTTAAACTCACACATTCTTTCTTTGTGGAGGTATCTGTACATTTAGATCAAGAGTTTTACTTACATAGCTAAGACCTGATGTAAAACTCATTATAATATTAAACCTTGGTGGAAATATGAAATAAATATGAAAAGAAATGGAATCTGAACTGAGTAAAGCAGAAAAAAAAACTTCTCTTCAGTGAGGAAATATGACAACACAGAAAGAAGAGGGTTAGCAGAAAGAAGTGTGAAGGACAATGAGCAGGTCTTCTATAGGAGAAAACAAAAGCTAATATAATTAAAGATAGTATGCATCCTGAGTACTCACAGACTCACACAAACAACCGTCAATAAAAATAATAGTAATATCAACTGAACAAGGAGGGGGAAGTAAAGAACATACCAGAAAGCAAGGGTTGGAGAAATATGAGTAAGATTCAGCTAGGGTATGAAATTGAACTTCTCACAGAAGTACAGTGGGTTTTTTATTAACGGTATTTTTAGGAATTTTGCCCTTTCACGCAACGTTTGAACTGTTACTACATTTTTTTCCCAAACACTATTCCAGAGAATTATAATTACAGCATTAAGAATGTAAATATAATAAATATGGAATACATACTATACCCCAATATCTAGAATATTAGGATAAATAAGGTTTGCAATAATATATACATAGTATCTACTGTACTCTTAAGAAGTTCTTTATACATACAATGACAATGCATGCAAAAGAAGAAATCAGTTTAGAATTTTGCCCTGTCTCAATTCTCCCTTTTTATGCTTCAGCTCTGAATACGACCTTAGAAACTGAGACAGGCCTTTCAAGTACATGAAACTAGAGCAGAGACAGCTACGTGACACGTCACCAGTAAGACAGGTTCAGCATAACATTGTGATAAAGAGGGTAACTGTAACTTGCTCATCAGGGTAACTGGTAAGCAGCAATGCCTTGTGATAGGATTATTTTCTGAAAAAGTAAAAGATGGATCACAAAACAAGTAAGCATCAATTTCTAAATAGTATGCTTAAAAGTCACAGCCAGTATACCTAAACTGCCTCCCCAGTCAACCCGGGCTGTTATGTAGTGAGCGGGCAGGTGAACTCTCAACAGATTTATAGAATTCTATGGTAATTTCTGCTAAGCATTATCATTGTTTTTTACTTTTCTGCCACAGGTATTTTACTGATTATGACTGAAGACACATTTGGATTAAAACGAAAATGCCCCTCATATGGAAAGTGTTTTTTCCTTTAAGTGATATTCATGCCACCAAATATCTCTTGCTAAGGCAAACTGTAATTACAAACTCTATTTATATAGAGTTTACATTATTT
Organism: Pterocles orientalis; assembly: GCA_011057875.1. Taxonomy (NCBI): domain Eukaryota; kingdom Metazoa; phylum Chordata; class Aves; order Pterocliformes; family Pteroclidae; genus Pterocles; species Pterocles orientalis. The sequence continues at coordinate 1,274,025 of WKFP01015302.1, read as the reverse complement.
AGTAATAACATCATTTATGTTTCCATTATTTATCCTGAATTTCTTGTAGTATGTCTGTCACCTTGCAGACCATGCATTTTTTTTCTTCTTGTTAAATTTCCACATTACAGACTTGTCTTATAAACCATGGCTGAACCACACCTGCATACTCTGAACGCTGTACAGGATCCTTCCTGAAAATGGAACAATCAACAATTAAATCCTCTTCACTAGGGAGGATATCTTCATCATAAACAAAATACAAGCTACAAAATAAAAATGGATCATTATACTCAACTCAAAAATGAAGGGGAAAAAACCTAAAGATATTTAAAAGTTTCTCTTGTGTGATACAGATGTAGAGTATAATAAATTACAAAGCTCAACAAAACATTATAATTATTAAAAAATTACACCTCTGCAGCAGCTGCTGTTCTATATGCTGATGTTATACACAGCACAGAAATATCTACTTTAATCTTACAAAAAGCTTGTAAACAGTAGCTCGCAAATACAGAAGTGATGGGAACAACAGAAACAAGTTGTCTAAATATGAAACACTATCGTAAGGAAAACAATGTTACTTCCTCTGTTTCACAGAAAGTGAGCTAGAGATATCTATAAAAACGTGCGACTTTCATTCTCTTCTCTTTGCACAAGCAGAGTAGAACAGAATAGAACAGAGTACTCCAGTTGAAAGGGACCTACAAAATGTCTGAAGTGGTATTTATATAATTATTCAAATTTCAGAAATATGTCATGAAGGAAAAAATATTAAATCAGTGAACTACATTTAGAATTCAGAAAAAAAAAGTAATTCCTTTATTTTCATCCAAATAAGTAACTCTATGGGAAAGAAACTACACTGCAGCAGTAAGAAAAAAACTGCTATTTTTTTGTTCAGTAGTGGTTTGAAACACTAAACTTTGGGTTTGCAAAAGAACGTCCAAAATCACTGGATGTTTTAAAAAAATATTTAAAAGCATATACACATGTGGTTGCACACCCAGACACAATCTATACATATCTTTTCTTATGAATCTTATAGGTTTCTGTAAAGCTGAGCATCATGAGGCAAATGGGATAGAGTTTGACTTCCCAAACTGTCCTTTAATTGTCTCTCCGAGTTGCTTTGGGATGGTTGTGATCACCAAGATCCATTCCCAGTAAGAAAAGGTTTCCCAAGTTAACATTCCAAACCAAACTTAACTCCTTAGCTTTACACACAAATGCTAAGATGACAAAATTTTGAAACAATTGAACCAAAATTCATATGAATACAACTATTGCACTGTTTGATTTTGTTTGGATGAATGTCTGGGTCTTTAAGAAAACAATTACAAATTTGCAATTTCATTTATTTGCTTTTTGGTTATATTTGCAGTTCCTGGACTTTCCATATCTGGTTCCTCTCTCACTACGGAACAGAAACTTAAAAACATTACATAAAAGGGACTGTTATACAGGGGTTCCCAAGGCACCTGGTCATAGAAAGCAGTTGCATAATTTCAGAAACAGATTTTTATAATTCTATTGACCTATACAAACGAATGAGATTAATTTGATGCTGTATAAGCAGTAAAGTCTTCAGGTAAACTTATTTCTTGTTTCAAAATCTAATCTACTTTTCTGTGCTTCACCTGGCCCATTCAAATAGTTATGCATTAATCTGTAAAAAAACCAATCAATCAGACCAAAGGATAGAATGTATTCGATTTAAAATAACTTAATAAACAGTATGCTGCACTTGCCCGCTATAGGATTGGGCCTTTTTTTATTGCAAATATCTTGAAAAATAATTATACCCTCAGAGAAACCAAAAATGTACACCTAAATCTTAACAATGGCACACTTCTCTATTTATAAGATTCTTCTGATGTGCGCAGAGTATATGGATTAAGTGTCTGCAGCAGGTGTGGGCTTTACTGAAAGAATTTTCTGCTGTCATCCAACGGTAAACTGACCAAAAGATGGAATGTCAACTTAATTTAAATATTATCTACCACGCAGGAGAATTCTTGTCACAGAAAACCTCTACTGAATATAATTTCAAAAAAGAAGGAATGCCACCAGCAACTTACTAGTACTCGCATAAAAAGACATTTAATATCAGTAAGTACCCACTGCATATATATATATATATAACTGCATATGTATAACTGCAGTCGAAATAGCTGTTTGAATAGTACAGTCTGAGCATCTGTATTTGGTATTGTAAAAGAGAAACAACAGTATGGTGAGAGGTAAAACGAGAAATGACCTTTACTGTCAGAAATTATAAGTGAGAACAATGATGTGGCATATCACCTCTTACTAACACTGAAGACAGGTCTACCTGAGTGTATACCTAGACTAATGCTACTTCAAATTCAGTGATTGTCATACCAGGCAGGAAGAAAATTGTGCATTCTGCATAGTATTAATGATTCAGTCTGACAAATGCTGCTATTGTGCCACTAAAAAGGAACTTGTCATTGATACAATTTCTTTGGGAGCATTCATTCTGCATAAAAAGCTAAACACATTGACAACTAGCTGATCCGAGGGGAAGCAAGCAGCTTTTGAAATCCCAGGGCAGAAAGATATGCCAGACTTCAAACATAAATCAAGATAAATTAGAATTTATATAATAGGTTCAGAATAAGGCACAATATACATATGAACACCGGCATAATTATAAAAATTTGACAATGCCTGATCAATGGTTTCCCTAGATACTCAAGAAACTGATATTCTCTCTAGTCTTAGGCTTTTTTTTTAAAGCTAGCATATTCATCAGCTAGTTTTGTACATACCTGAGAGTGCAACCATGATCTTAGCATCATAGAATCACTAAGGTTGGAAAAGACCTCAAGGATCATCAAGTCTAACCCAACACCACCTAATTCACTAAACCATGTCCCTAAGCACCACATCTACATGTTTCTTGAACACCTCCAGGGATGGTGACTCCACCACTTCCCTGGGCAGCCTGTTCCAATGCCTGATCACTCTTTCGCTGAAGACATTTTTTCTAATATCCAGCCTAAACCTCCCCGGCACAACTTGAGGCCCTTTCCTCTTGTCCTGTCACTTGTTACTTTAGAGAAGAGGCCAGCACCCACCTCACCACAACCTCCTTTTAGGTAGCTGTAGAGAGTGGTAAGGTCTCCTCTCAGCCTCCTCTTCTCCAGACTAAACAACCCCAGCTCCCTCAGCCGCTCCTCGTAAGACCTGTGCTCCAGACCCTTCATCAGCTTTGTTGCCCTTCTCTGGACCTGCTCCAGCACCTCAATGTCCTTCTTGTGGTGAGGGGCCCAAAACTGAACACAGGATTCAAGGTGCGGCCTCACCAGGGCCGAGTACAGGGGCACAATCACTTCCCTAGTCCTGCTGGCCACACTATTGCTGATGCAGGCCAGGATGCCGTTGGCCGCCTTGGCCACCTGGGCACACTGCTGGCTCATGTTCAGCTGGCTGTCGACCAGCACCCCCAGGTCCCTCTCTGCTGGGCAACTTTTCAGCCACTCTCCCCCGAGCCTGTAGCGTTGCAGGGGGTTGTTGTGACCAAAGTGCAGGACCTGGCACTTGGCTTCATTGAACCTCGTACAATTGGCCTCAGCCCATTGGTCCAGCCTGTCCAGATCCCTCTGCAAAGGGATCAATTTGGTGTCATCAGCAAACTTACTGAGGTAGCACTCAATCCGCTCATCCAGGTCACTGACAAAGATGTAAAACAGGACAGGCCCCAAAACCCATCCTGAGGAACACCACTGGTGACCGGCCACCAGCTGGACTTAACTCCGTTCACCACGACTCTCTGGGCTCGGCCATCCAGCCAGGTTTTTATCCAGCAAAGGGTGTTCCTGTCTAAGCCATGAGCCACTAGCTTTTCTAGGAGAATGCTGTGGGACACAGTGTCGAAGGCCTTGCTGAAGTCCAAGTAGACGACATCCACGGCTTTTCCTCGTCCACTAGGCTTGCTTTTAATTTTAAATCTCATTCATACAACATTTCTCTGGGATGGAGCAGGACATTTACCATTCTTCAGGGGAGGAATTTCAAAACCGTAATCTGCAAAAACACTGATCTGTCTAAACAGGCAGGTGCCAATCATCCATACGCCAAATAGTTTACACAGTATTTGTACAGAAGGAACAAATCCGCAATGACTGAAATGGTGGAAAGGGACAAACTCTTGCCATTGAACCTTAAAACCAATCATAACAGTGCCTACCATCACTCTAGAGAAGAAGGAGAAAAGAGTATGATCAGAGTTGTTACAGTAAAATTCAACATAACGCATAATTCAGAATGTGTAAACTACTTTGAAAACAAAATACACACATGAGCCCTGGCAGGAAAGAAAAAATAGAGCTGTAGATGAAAATAAGAAGAAAGACACATCATCAAATATGAAGACCTGAGGAATATGAAGAAGGATATAAATGGAAAAACTTGGTAAGAATAATTCTGATTGTGGGAGGGAATAAGAATCAATGGAGCAAAAAGAACTGGAAATGGGAATAAGTGGTAGGACAGCTGGAGAAAACTGGAGGCAGAGCAGCACTCTATTTTAAGAGCCTTACTACTGCTTTGACCACAGAGCATTCTGCACGGCTATATGATTTGAAGTGACCCATCAGTAACAGTAAGGCAGTCATTGCTCCACCACACAAGCTCCTGACAGTTATAATTTCTGTCATTTCTTTAAAATGCTTAGTTGTGCTGCAACTTAAAGCATGAACAGCTGGATGGCTTTTTTTGCACCTTTGTCTAGTGCCTGTGTTCATTCACTTTAACTTTTTTGGAGAATTCTACTTATTTCAAGGTAGACTGTTCATTCTCCTTTAAATCTTCTAGTCAGATTGCATGTAGTCAAAAAAGAAACTGTTTATGAGTAAGCCAAAAATATTAAACAGAATTGTATTTCAGCAGCCATTAAGCACAAGCATAACAATACCCCTATCACTATCAGCAACTCTTATGTCCAAGAAGAAAACATCTTCTGGAATCAGCCTGAGAACAAATTTATTCCAGCATAAGACAAATGTTCAATTTGAAGGATAAATCATTATTGTAGAAAAGAAAGTCTACACATATCTTTTCCTTATAAAATTAAGTTCTGTGTACAAGCACTATCATGCCATGATCTATCATTAATTTATTGTTAAGTGGAGCTACTGGGCATGTTAGCCTGTGCCTACTTACCACTTAGCTGCCTTTTTAACAACTGCCTGGAGAGAACTTTCATTCATCCACACCAAGCACACAATTATTCTGTGCATAAAAGAACGAAAACAAGAAAAATGTTCACATAATTTAAGTTCTAACTGTATTATGACACAGATGTGTGTGTGAATGTGGTTAATTATTGAGATTGACTGAAAATATCGTTTGCCAGTATGTTTTACATACAATTTCCTAAGGTAGAGAAATAGTGAGTCAGGATTTCAGGGCTCTCTTTAAGCCACAGAACTCGGGCAACTTGTGTCACCTTAATCCCCTTTGCTCCATCCCTAATGAAACCTTCTTCTTGGACAGCTATCTGTACCAGTCACATTCCACGATGAATTCTTATCCAATTCCAGTCTCTAATCTTCAACTCTTTTTACACCTTGCCTAATGCCTTTTCCAACCACTACCAGCGTCCAACTAAGGGATCACTGTCTGCATGCCAGAATCTCCACCTTGCTGATGGAAAGAATTTACCATACAAGTATTAAAGGCAAGAAATTGGTAATAAAACCAAAACCAAAATATTAAGAAGAATGAGATACTAAAAAATGGGTAACCAATTCAGTGGCATCACAGTAACCTCTTTAAAATAAAAATATCCTTAATTCCCCATTCCTTTGTTTTACACACTTGCTTAAAGCTGTATTTATATGCCAGTCTCTGATTTTCCTGTAATTTACGGTGTCCTTAAGACATGTATGTACTCTACTGACTATTCAGATAGCGTTTAATGAGCTTTCTACTTCCTTTTATTTTGCTTATGTGAATTTGCATTCTGCCAGGCCATTGAATCTTTATTTCCATCACTTTATTCCCATCACTCAGCTTCTACTACTTTGATGCTTTCTAAATAAAGTGTTCCTTTGCTCTCAAAATGGGTAAGAAACAATGTCTACCTTAAAGCCACAGAGTCTCTTTAAGAACTTTCAGTTAAAGTAATTACATACACTTTAAAAAAAAAGCTGCTTTAGGAAGTCTCTAAGTATTTTTACAAATGAAACCAAGCAGCATCAGTATTTGAAATGTTATTCAATATTATATGGCACTATCCACAGACAGTGATTTCTGACAAACACACCACACTGGAGACACTGAATTCTTATTTGAAGCTGAAAAATTGTTCAGAACTTGGCTTAAATGTAGAAGTGCTATAACTGAACTAAACTGAATCATACTGTTGTAGGTACAACAAGCAAGTTACGATTCTGTGCAATAGGTTAAATTATCTTCTTCCTTGCTTGGTTACTAGTATGGAAAATAATATCAGTCACCCATAACAACAACACCTGTTCCTCATCCTGGAGCATTTTGCCCTGTTTTGCCTTCATAATGCCAGAAATGCTCTGCAGTTCTCTTGCCTTAATCTTGCCCAGTAATTCACTGAGATTTATTCAAGTTGAACCTACATACTAATAATCCACTTTACAGTACAAAAAACATCATGCAGTTACAATATTTTCCACACAGCATACATGTAATTTTCCAGATGGCACCATACATCCTCATCAGCATCTGAACACAGGTGACACACTTGTTTAAAACATCAAGAGGCTACTTAAGCAGTAACTGAAGTTCTTGGATATACATTGTATATAGCCACATTAGCACTGCCAAGTGTTTGTTCTACAACTATTTCAAGTGGGGGACTGTTTTTTGCCGTACTTGTGCAGCACATTAATGCCTTAGCATTCTTCATGCAAATAACAAAAAGAGCCGAATATGCCATAGGAACCACAGTTCCTCTCCAGAGGCACCACCCCTCAAGCTGAAAATAGGGGAGGAGAGAGAATAAAGATGGGACAGTAAATGTACATATAAAATATATCTATTATACAGCTATTTCAAGCAAGATAGCACTTGAAACATCAGTTCGACCTGCAAGTCAGATGCCTAATGTTTTGTTTAGAAATAACACAACTACTAGAGTGCTGAAAGCAATAAGCTGAGAACACAGCTTCAAAATACACACAACAATGTATTTCTTCACCTAATGAAGTGTTATATATGAGTTCATATAATGCCAGGTTATGCTATGGAACTCCTTACCACAGACCACTGTTAATGTTAAACATTTACACAGATTCAGAACTGTCTGCATGTGTCCATGGAAGAAAAAGCTAATTGTACTAGCTCCTCCGGATGAAGAAAGTCCTTCACCACACTCAATGGTGGCTGGGAAAATGCTCTGTAGGGTATCTTAATATATGCTAACAAATCTTAGTATATGCTTTTTCCTAATTTCTTCCCCATGACTTATTATTGATCACTCTTAAGAGACAACAGACTGCACTAGACAAACATATGGTCTGAATCAAAATACCTGTTCTGTGTCAACAGAGAAAACCAAGGTAGGAGTCATGACAGAGTCATGGTGTTCTAAATGTCAGTATGGACAACGGAACTGAGAGATGTAGCTAGCAAACAGCTGTGGGAATGTGCAGGGAGCACAAACCTCAAAATCATTGATTTTTGTTTCTGGCTTGATCCTCTTCTGTCCTCAGTACAGACATGAGGATCCAGAGGTGACAGGAGGAGAGTATCTGTGCAGGATGAATAAAGTTGAAACTTAAGTTTCAAAGCAGACTTGATAATTTGATCATGCCAGAGAGAACAAATAACATTAAGTAAATGAACAACCAAACTAGAGAGAGACCAGCGGAAAAGAAGCCCTATCAGAAGTGAAGGCTATTTAGCCTCTCTGTAATTTCTCAGGAAAGAGACAAGGCTAGAAAACAATAAAGAACATAAAACTACAAAAAATCATATTCAAGTATGTTTATAAAAAAATCTTAGTGATGCACCAAGTTCTGGTGCAAAAAAGGAAACTCTCGAATCCACACATTCTTTAATTACTCTTTACCAGTGTAGTGCTACTACTGTCTGCACAGCTTCAATCTAAATGCAATTTAATAACTCAGGTAATTCTCTATTTGATTTTCTTAATCTTGGCTGTATTAAAATGAAATCATTCCTTCTAATTAACTCCCCCTTCACTTCAGTATCTTGAACATTTAAAAGTATTTTGACTGTCCTCTTGTCATAAAACTCAAGTTTATTGATAATAAATTTAAAAACTGGATTTTGCCCTTTTACTCTTTATGCATACCACTATTATCCCTATATTATTCTAAACTAATATCCTCAAAAGCTTGATTACATTATAAGCTCTTTTTATTGTTCTTCACACATGCAGTTTATTTCAGGAGGACAAAAGGAATGAAACATAGCAGATAACACATGGCACTTCAATCTATGTGCTTAACAGAGTAATCTTTGGTGTCTTCTTTGACTATTATAAACAAAACCTATAGACAATTCTCTCTCCTTTCAAAGCAAGTCTACAGGAAGATGCATGAAGTTTAGAATAAACACAGTTCTAGATGAAAAATTCAGATGCAACCCACAGCCCTGTATTAGTGTCTAAAAGCTACACTATCCAAACCACAGTGTCCTGTGGAAAACCAGTTTGGAACTTCTAGGACATTTCCAGTGGCATTCCTAGCAGAAAAGTAAGAAATTAAGAGAACACAGAATAAATAACATTATTTAAAAGTACTGATGCTTTCAGCAAGGGTACAATTAGGGAAACTGTTACCTTACTCGTTGTCTGTAAGCTTTTTCCTTTAAACACTCTCTGGACCCAGCTTTCACAGTGTAGAACACAGACATCTTTCCAAGTTCTTAAATTCAGGGAAAGAACGAAGCAAAAATTGATTACTACATTATTTCATCACTGCTCGGGTTTCTGTAAGAAAGCTACATTAATTTATTAAGAGCTAAGACAAACTTAGATGAAACAGCAAACCACTACTGAATTTAAATATTCCACATTTTATAATTCTAGATTATCTGAGTAAGAGTTTGTTGTGTCCCTCTCTGCAGACAGAACAACCAAAGTTATTTTTAAATAAAATTAGCTGCTTAGATATCCATCGAATATGATAACGAAATTGAAGGAATACATTCTATACAAAATTCTAAAAAAAAGCAAGTACCAGCTTCTCAAAGTCAGAGGCAATATGGAAAGATGTTCTGAACTTAATATATATTAATATATATTATTATATTAATACTTAATATATATTAATATATATTATTATAATATATATTAAGTTCTGGTTTGCATTTTTTAAAACAGCATAAACTGTTGTTAATTACTACTTACAGCAACACTTAACTAGATATAAACATAAATACATATATATTGACTCCTGGATCCGAGGAAAAAATGTTACAATGAAACTAAAATAGATTTGTTCTTTGTACTCTGACATACCAGAAACACACTTTGATGGTACATACTTCCACTGCAAACTGCAAACATTATAACAAAAAAAAACCCTAGCTAAGGTTTTTTTCTTCCCCTAAAGTTCAAGTACTTTTAACATAAACATAAAATTTTAAATCTTTAAAAGGATATAAATACTAAGTTAAACATCTGTGCTGAAAGCGCTTCCACTCTTGAAGCTTCCTGTTACTTGATTCATGCGCTGCTAATTCTACAATGACCTTCTCAAAATACAAATGACTGGCCAGTAATACATTTACTCCTACAAAACTCAGTAATTTGATTTAAAGCACGCCCTCCGTAAAAGCACAGAGATTTAATCTGAAGCCTCCTAGAGGAACTGAATCCATAATATTCCAAGTTACTTATGTCAAATGTCAATCATTGTCATTTCTGAAAATTATGGTTTGTTGTCTGCCTGTTATTAACCACTAGGTGCTCCTCTTCCTGTCTTTTCTGTATTAAATAATTATCTAGGATTCTGTGTTGCATTGACAGGTACTTGAAAACTTAATTAAATCACCTATAGATCTTTTCCAGAAAAAGAAATGGACCAATCTACATTCCCATGGCGCACACTGTATTTTCCAGATGCAGTTATCGTCTCTGTGGTCTACATTTCTGTAACACTCTTCAGAAAGGGGGTACTGAAACTATGCATGATTATTTCAGTGTGATTCTACACCAAAGATGACCTAATACAAAAAAAGGCAGAGTAAAAACCAGTATCAACAAGGCTTATTTCAAACCAAATTCGGACGCCCAAACCAGCTTACGGCAGAGCCCCACACAGCCGCATAGGCATGCAAACGCTTGTGGGACTTCTTGCGCAGACACTGCTATGGAAGAACACCCTTGCAAACGTGCAGCACACATTTACATTGGCAGAGCTTTTTTGCTCTCCCTCCCCCTTTCAGACGGTGCCAACGCAGCGATTTGTGCCGTTATGGGAACTGATTCGGGAAAATTAACCTGGGCTCATTTTTTCTCGTTTTTCTTTTTCCTGACGGATTGTTCTTAAGCCCAAGGGCCCCATGCTCTATACCACCTGCGCTAGCGCCAGAGCAAATTCGGCAACGAGCCGCGTTAGGCCTGGCTGGAACGGGAAAGCAGCGACTTCAACACAACCCGGACACGCAGCTCGATGGGAGAGGGCGACGGCGGCCGACAGGGAGCCCGGCGGGGGCCCACCGGCCAGCCGGCGGCGACAGACCCCGCAGAGAACGGCAGCGCGTCCTCCAGCGGAACACCGCGGGACAGGGGCTGCCGGTCACCCTGCTGCCCCCCAGCCGCGAGCTCCCCTGTGCTCCGCCGCCCCTTCCTCGGCCCTCGGGCAGCGCCGCGCGCGCCCGCCGCCTCAGCGCCCAACAGCCCCGCGGGGCGGGCGGGCGGAGGTAGGGAGAGGCTGGGAGACGGTGCGGCGAGCGGCCCGCGGCTGCCGCGGGGACGGGCACACACTCCTCCTCGCAGCGCGCTCACCTTCCTCCTCCTCTCCGCCCCGGACACACCCGCGAGCCCACCCCAGTTGCGGCGCATGCGCAGCCTGCGCGCGGCCCGCGCCCCCGGACAGAGGCGCCGTCACCGCCTCCCTCGCGCATGCGCTGGGATCGGTTGTCGCGGCAACGGGACGCGGTGCCGGGGCGGTGGTGAGGGCTGCTGCCACCGCCACCCGTCATGTCGGAGATTCTGTGCGAGTGGCTGAACGAGGAGGTGAAGCTCTCCCGGCGCTTGGGTAAGTGGGGCGCCGCTGGGCAGGGAGGGGGCAGGGGCCGGGGCCGGAGGGGCAGGCGGGGCGCTGCCGCGGGTCAGGCCTTCGTGCCGCCGGGGTAGGTCCCCGGGCCGGCTCCTGCCGACTGACCGGCGAACCCTACCGCTTCCTCGTGTCCAGATATCTCCTGAGGTACATTTTTAGTCTTGATTTGCGAAACAGTGATTTTCGAGGTGAAGTTCGTTTTCCTGAAGGCCCAGCATGGCCTCACCAAGGGCAGATCTTGCCTGACCAATCTGGTGGCCTTCTATGAGGGAGTGACGGCTTCGGTGGACAGGGGAAGGGCGATGGATGTCATCTGCCTGGACTTCTGCAAAGCTTTTGACATGGTCCCTCACCACATCCTTCTCTCTAAATTGGAGAGGTGTGGATTTGAAGGATGGACTGTACGATGGATGAGGAATTGGCTGGCTGGACACAGCCAAAGGGTTATGATCAATGGTTCTGTGTCAGGGTGGAGGCCGGTCACGAGCAGTGTCCCTCAGGGGTCCGTCTTGGGACCGGTGCTCTTTAACATCTTCATCAATGACATAGACGATGGCATCAAGTGCACCCTCAGCAAGTTTGTGGATGATACTAAGCTGAGTGGTGCTGTCGACACACTGGAAGGAAGGAAAGCCATCCAGAGGGACCTGGACAGGCTGGAGAAGTGGGCCCGTGTAAACCTAATGAGGTTTAATAAGGCCAAGTGCAGGGTGCTGCACTTGGGTCGGGGCAACCCCAGGTATTTATAAAAACTGGGGGAAGACCTCCTTGAGAGCAGCCCTACGGAGAAGGACTTGGAGGTCCTGGTTTTAAATTAAGACAGGGGAGGTTTAGGTTAGAGATTAGGAGAAAGTTTTTCACCCAAAGGATGTTGGCACACTGGAACAGGTTGCCCAGGGAGGTCGTGGATGCCCCATCCCTGGAGGCATTCAAGGCCAGGCTGGATGTGGCTCTGAGCAGCCTGCTCTAGTGGTTGGCGGCCCTGCATATGGCGGGGGGGTTGAAACTAGATGATCACTATGGTCCTTTTCAACCCAGGCCATTCTATGATTCTATGATTCCATGATAAGTGCTCTCAGGAGGTTTGAGGCACTCATCTGCTAATAAGGACTACAGGGGATAAAAATATTTTAATATGTTTGCAAAGCAGTACTTTGTTTTGAATGGCAGATGTTGTGCTGGTTTGGGAGAAGCATTTGTTCTGCAGGAAGAGAGAAATTTTCCATGTTAGACAAGCACACTGGATCTAGCTTTGGTTTTGCTTGCATTTTTTAATGGCAAATTTAGTAATTGTCATTTATAAATATTGTCATGATCTTAATGACAATTTTGACAATGTTTACTTTTTTAACACCGAAAAGGAAAATTAAATGACTACCTAAAGCTTAAGTTGCAAAATAACTACACTGAAAGCAGATCTCTTTGTGGCTTGAAAACTAGTTACTGATAATCTCCTAAAATTCCTTTGAATTATTTAATAAAGTTTTGACTTAATTTTATTATAAAAATAATGAGTTTTATTAAGACTAATGCATAAATTCTCTTAATTATCTTATTTTTTTCTTCGAAACAAACAACAACCCAACTTAGTTCCAGGGTCGTTTCCAGAAGAGTTTTCTACTGGCTACCTCCTAGGAGAACTTCTACACAAATACGGTCTTCAGGATGACTTTAATGAATTTTCACAGAGCAGGTTAGTACATACGGATAATGTATGTCTTACAGAAATTAGACAAAATATTTATTTTTCAGTTTGGAGTTGCTAATACAGAGTGGGAAAGCCATCCAGCACTTATCAAGATTTGATACATTTATCAGTGAGTCAAAAGCTACTTGTATTTTATGCACAGATAAGCTTTTATTTCCAGAGAGGCTGGTCGTACTACCTCAAGAAAATTACGCGTTTTGATTATGACTAAGATAGTTACAGTAGCAGGCTAGGCTAAAGTGTCAACAAGCCCTTCAAGGATGTCTTGAAGATTGGAGATACTGACACTGTCCCCATGAGCTTTGTAGAGCTAGGAATCCAAAGGTCTGTTTTGGTGGTAACCATTACATCTTCACTAAAATGAAAATGGCAGTGACACATTGTGAGGCTCTGAGTGAAGCCTTGGTGGAAGATTATGTACGAGTTTGTAAGTTTACAAGTAAACAGGTGTAATATCCACAATGAAGAAGAAGAAAAATAAACAGGAAGTTGAAAAATCATCTGCAGATCTGTGAGCCTTGGTACGTCCATGATGAAGTTCATGGGATTCCTTGAATTATGCTCCATTTTTGCAAAAGGTAGACCTTGGTGCACATGGATATCAAATGTGCCAGGCTGTGCATCGTCTTTCTGTTTCTTTTTAACCTCCTTTTTACGTTCTTTGCACTTCTTATTTATTTACACTCTCTCCTATCCAAGTCCCAACAAGTTGTAGGAGAGCAGCTTTAGCGCAGCTTTAGTGCACCTTTAGCACAGCTAACAGAGGCAGCCCACAAACACAGCAGTTTTGCAGGGCAGGTTTGTTTGTTGTTTTTTTTTTCTGGTCTAGATCTCTCAGAAATTTCTGGGACTATTGTAGAAATCCTGGTAACTCTTCAAGAAACTTCAGAGTGCCTGCTGCTACTGGGAAAGGATAGCTTCAAGAGGCTTTTACTTCTAGCAAGCTCTAGCAGCTTCCAGCAAGTTCTGTCAACTCTTCTGATAAAAGGGTGCTTTGAGCTCTTGTCTGTAGCTGACTTCTGATTAGGGAGGTACAATTAGTGAAGATGCACTTCAGCAGGTGTAAGGAGACGTTAGAAACACTGCTGAGACGGTGTATGTGGGCTCAGCAAAGGGCATGATCCCCAGTACCCACTGGAGCAACAGTGCTAGAGGCCTCAACTTGGATTGCTCTACAGAGAAAGGAAGCAATTCTCCATGTCTCAGGCTGAAGGGACTGTCCAGGGTCTTACTGAGCCTTGGGCAGGGGAAGGTGGTGGCTTTGCCTGCAGAGGTGTGTGCTCATGGAGGATCTGTGTCACATAGTAGAGCTGCTGCAGAAGGAGGTCAGTTCCCATTCGGCATCACAGATGATGAAAGTGAGGTTGACTGGATCTTCTCTGAGATGCGGCAGATACAGGAATCTGCACTCACAGCTGTACTGTGGAGAGCCACGCAGAATCTGTGCTTACTGGTTTGGGAAAAGGAAATAACTCCAGCTTCTGACCTCTGGCAAGAGAAGGAAGGCTTCTGCTCCACCTGCTGATTGGCAGCTGCAGAACAGGTTCTTTGCCTTGGTAGCAGATGACAGGCTGGTGCCTCTGTACAACAAAGCATCTGGGCTGGCTAAGTCTGAATGACACAGGAGCACGAGGAAGAAAACATGAATAATAGCAGTGGGAGACTTTCTCCTGCAGGAGGTGGAGGCCTCTATCTGCTGACCTCACATGCTGCCTAGGGAGGTTTGCTGCTTCCTGGGGGTTCGGGTCCAGGACTACAGAGGCTTGTCTGGTCCTTGCAGTGTTACCCCTTCTGCTTTTCTAGGATGGGCACCAAGGATAGTGCCAGAGAGGCCTGCAGCATATCAAAAGTAGCTATGTGGCTCTGGATGCAAATGTCAAAGGCAGGAGAATGCAGGGTTTTTTTTCTTCAATTCTGTTGGTGAGGTGGAAGGGCTCCATGGGGAGTGGATAGATTCAACAGGTCAACAAATGGTTCTGGAGCTGCTGTCTACAGAATATATTTGTTTTTTGCAATTGTGAAATTGTCTTTGAATATGGAGGACTGTTAGGAAGAGATGAGATCCACCTGACCAAGCTGGGCAAAAGTATCTTTCCCAACAGGCTGGCAAACCTGATGAGGGCAGCTTTATACTAGGAATGAGAGGGGAAGGAGATGATAACTCTCAAATAAGTGAGGAAGTGATGGCCTAGACTGGCAAGCAAGAGGTGGAGGGTGATGTGAATAAGAGGGATAAAACAATGCAGGATGATGCTCCCCTCCCCCCCACAATGTACATATGCAATTATACAAGTGCTGAGAAGACAGACAATGGGAGAAGCACTCACACTTATTCTGGGAGATAACACAGCTGACTGCCTCTCTGAAGTGCCTGTATATGGACAAGAAACAAGAGGAATTAGAGGCCTGTGTGCAGTTGCAGAACTACGGTATCGTTGGAATCACAAAGAAGCAGTAGGTTAGCTCACACAACTGGAGCGCTACCATGGCTGGACATAGTCTCTTTAGGAAGGACAGGATGGGATGGTGAGGAGGAGTTGCCCTTTGTGTGAGAGAGCAGAGAAGATGCACAGAGTTCTCACTTGGGGTGGATGATGAACCAGTTAAGATTTTATGGGTTAGGTTTAGAGGAAAGACCAAACTGTGTGATACTGTGGTGGCTGTTTGCCACAGACCACTTGACAACCAGTAGAATTCTCATTTTCACAGACCTCAGTCTGAAGAGAAAACTAGCCTGCTGAAAAAGACATGCAAGAGGCTGAGGTATCCCAGGCCCTTGAGACTAGCAGCAAAGTCTGCAGCAAGAAGGGGTTACAACTGGTGGAGGAAGATCAGCTTAAAGAACATTTCAATAAACTGGAAATACGCAAGTCCATGGGACTTGAAGGCATATGCCCACCTGTGCTGAGGGAGGTGTGCAGTCTCATTGTTAGGCCACTCTCAATAATCTTTGAAAGGTTCTGGTGACTGGAGGAGATTCCCTAAGACTGGAAGAATGCAACTGTCACTCCTCTCTTTGAGGAAAGCAAGAAAGAGGAACTGGGGATGTACAAGCCAGTCAGCCTCACCTCAGTCCCTGGGAACTGAAGGAGCAGCTAAGGACAGAAACCATCTCCGGGCATCTTAAGGACAAGAAGAGGACTGGAAGTTGTCAGCATGGATTCATGAAGGGGAAATCATGCCTGAGTAACCCGACAGCCTTCTACAATGAGGTGGTGGGCTCACTGGTTTACACTGACTTTTAAGACTGTCTTCCTTAAGATCCTCATAGACAAACTGATGAGGTACAGACTAGGTAAGCCGTCAGTGAGGTGGCCTGAAAACTGGCTGAACTGCCAGGCTCAAGGGGTTGTGACTAGCAGCGTGAAGTGCAGCTGAGGACCAGTGATTAGTGGTGTAGTCTGAGGGCTGATCCTGAGACCAATACAGTTTAACATCTTCACTAACAACCTGCATGATGAGACAGAGTGCACCCCTCAGCAAGCCTGCAGACAATACAAAACTAGGAGGAGTGCTTGATACACAGATGGTAGTGTTGCCATTCAGAGGGACCTTGGTAGGCTGGAGGAAAGGGCCGACAGGAATCTCATGGGGTTCAGCAAGGGAAAGGTCAAGTCCTGTGTCTCGTGAGGAATACCCCATGCCTCAGTACCAGCTGGGGGCAACTGTCTTGAAAGCAGCTTTGCAGAGAAGGGCCTGGGGGCCCTGGAGGCCAACAAGTTGATCATGAACCAACAATATGCCTTTGCGACAAAGAAAGCCAACAGTATCCTGGACTACATTAAGAAGATATGGCCCCTGTGAGACCGTATCTGGAGTGCTGTGTCCAGTTTGGAACTCCCCAGTGCAAGAAAGACATGGATGTATTGGAGGAGGTCCAGAGAAAGGCCCGAAAGAGTAGTAAGGTCTTGGAGTATCTAGTGTGTGAGAGTGGGGAGGACTGTATCTGGTGTTCTTTAACATGGTACTGCATAACTTTGTAAAAATAATTTGATGTTTTCAGCTTTCTTAATGATTTCTTTTCCTATTAATGACTGATATCGATCTTTTGACAACTAATGAGAATTGAGGCAATGTTTTCTCAATTCCAACAGGTTTCTCCTGCATATTAAAAGCAATTATTTCTGTGTTATAGTCATTGTGTAGTTCTAGAATTCTGCATGAGCCTGTGCCTGCGTAATCTTACTTAATACACATAATAAAGTAATACTTCTGTAATTTGGAGTGTGCTGTTAAGGAAAAGCCTATTCGTGGATCATATGGTAAGCTGGCATCATTCTAATGTGTTTTAGCACAGCACAAGGCAAGATCATACCTGTTGGGGTGATGATGAGAGAAATATGGCTTCCTTTTTTAGGATGGGCAAGTGTAATCTAGAAGGCACTAAGAGAAAAGAAAATGGGGTCATTGCAACTAGCTTGTCAAGGTCTACTTAACTGTGTTAGCTCCTTACGTTGCACACTTCTTGGGCATATAAGCAAGGGAACAATAGTTGAGAAAGTGATACTGTTTTAAAAGGAATACTACTGGAAAACTTTTCCAGTTTGGCTGTCCATATTTGAAAAATGAAATATTGTAATTTTCCCTGAAGTGTTACAATGATCTTGAAATAAGATTTACAATACTTTTGGGTTGTAAGACAGATTTACGAAATTCCGTCAGATCTTAATACAGAATAAAAATTTGAGAGGTGATGTCACCGAAGCTTCTCAGTGCATGTGAGGTGATTTCTGACAGTAGGGCTCGCCTTAATCTTGAATCAATGTCCAAAAAATGTTCAATATTTGTAAGCTGCAGTTATATATAATTGTGTAGGAAATAAGGCATAGGCTATTATACCAAGAAGAACAAGCTCCTGGACTGTTTCATGTAAGAATATGAGGAATATAGTGTTACCAGAAGCTCTTAAGCTATATTTGGACATGTTTGTAGGATAATGCCATGGCATGGCTGACCTCAAAAGCTTGTTGGTTCACGTGAAAGGACTGTTGAGAACTCAGGTGACAGAGCAGTACAGAAAGCATGATGTTCTGACTCAGCATGAAATTATGGATTTGTTGAATGAAATTTGATGTTAATTGTGTTACATTGATAATTTATTGTTATTGGGTTTTGACCTGTATATCTACCCGTTTTGAGCGCTTGCAGAGGAGAATCTGCGTATCAAGGGAAACATTAATCTGCAATCCGCTGTTTCAGTTTTGAATGTAAATTTTGCTCATTGAGACCATAGCCTTTGTTTTCAACACTGCTCCAACCCATGTGTCAGTTTTTTCTTTTCTTATTGGGGAAGAGATATTACAAGGTATTGTGAGGGTTAATAGAGTATATAGACTCAAAAAAAAAATTCCTATATTTTGGCTGGTTACAGCTCGGGCGGGTTGATGCAGTTAATATAGAAACTTCCTTCTAATTCTTTGTATTTTTTGTGTGCATATGTCAAGATCTATGTAACCCAATGCGGTCTCTGTTTTTTCCAAAAGTTATACCTAGCAGACCAATCCAGTTAACATGTACTCCAGTATGAACCCTAAGCCAAAGTGTGTATCACATTATTCTAAGGAAGTCCTGTGTGGTTTTTTCCCCTCCTATCTTGATGTGAGATAAACGTCATGATAGTGCTTATTGCAGAAAGTTGGAATTGAAAAGAAGTTTATGTTCTGATCTTGTTGTTTTTGTTTTTAATCATATAGCGTTGCAAATGCAAAACTTAACAATTTTTCTCGCCTGGAGTCCACGCTTCACCTCCTTGGTGTACAGTTTAATGAGAATGTGGCCCAAGACATAATGACAGGACAGCATGGGGCTGCAACAAAGCTTTTATATGAATTGTTTATTGCTTTAGAAAAAAAGCGAAAGACAAAGCTCACTGGAGTAGCCATGGAAGCAATGAGACCTGCAGCAACTGCAAAGCTTAAGTCTATTGAAAGTGTTTTGTATCGAGAGGTAAATAACTATGCCTATTTTGTATAAACATGTAGGAAAAAGATAGCATACTTACATGTACATCTCAAGCTTGTTGCATGCTTCCCCTCCCACTTTTTAAGTCTCCTACTCAAAATTCAGTACTTCTATGTGCTACATCTTATACGTAGACAATGGGATTATCCGTGACTCATGACGATAATGATCATCTGTGTTTTGTGTTCCTTTGTTTTGGCTCATTCTGTGTTACCTCCTCTGTTTTTAAGCTTTCTCCAGTCTTAAAATACTTACAGAAACAAAGGCTAGTAGCTGTTCAGCAGCTACCATCTTACTCATTTGTTCAGTACAGATTGATGACTGCATTGCGGTCTAGTTATCAGCTTGGACTAATTTCCCCTCCAGGAAATTTATTTATAACTGCATTGAGCTTTGTGCCACAGTGATTTGGTTCCTTTTGTTACAAGTCTCTCCATATATTTATACTACACTCTAGCTTGCAATAACCGTATGCTGAGTAATATGAAGAGGGAAAAAACAAAGAGAAAAGAGACTGTAAGAGGAGGGAGAGAGTATAAAAGGAGACTAAGAGGAAGTCAGTGTCAATGCCGTAAATTCTGTTAAGGATCTTCTTGTCTTCAACAGTAATGTTCAGCATGTGCAGACCATAATTTGTTATCAGGATGAACAAACTTTAAAGAGCTATAAATTGTGAATCAAATTCAACTGAATGAAATTTCACATTTTTTTCTGGCTTGCTTCCTGAAAAATAGTCTACAAGCAGAAAGTTTACCAGCCAGTGCAAGGAGAGTACTAAAGAGTGGAAACAGCCCTTTGCCTATGTATGGGTAGCTTTAAAATGATAAAGCAGCTGAGAGCAGCTCCTGTCAATAGACAGGTTCAGAATGACATTTGAATCGTAGAATTGTTGAGGTTGGAAGAGGCCTCTGGAGGTCACTTAATCCATCTCGCTGCTCTTTGCAAAGTCAGCTAGGACAGGTTGCTCAGGACCTTGTTCCGTTGGGTTTTGAATGTCTCCAAAGATGGAGACTTCACAGCATGTCTGGGCAAGTTGGTTATCACCCTTTCAGTATTTTTTTTCTTATGTTTAAATTGAATTTCCTGTATTTCAGTTTGAATAAAATAATTCAGTTGAAAGGTACCTACGGTGTTCATCTAGTCCAACTGCCTGACAAATTCAAGGTTGAACAAAAAATTGAGGCATATTATTAAGGGCGTTGTCCAAACACTTCTTGAACATTGATAGGCTTGGGCATTGACCACATCTCTAGGAAGACTGTTCCAGCATTTGACCACTGTCTTGGTAGAGAAATGTTTCCTGATGTTAAGTTTGAACCTCCCCTGACACAACTTTGAGCCATTCCCACACGTCCTGTCACTGGATACCAGAGAGGTGATCAGCACCTTTCTTTCCACTTCCCCTCCTCATGAACTGGTAGAGAGCAATGACGTTGCCCCTTTGTCTAGTTTGAGAAAAGGAGGCTAAGTTCGGCATTGTTCAAGTTCAAGCCTGCATGTTCTTTTTCATGGTGCTAGTCCCATTTTTATAAAGAATATTCCACCATATTTAGATGTTATTCTGTATACATTAACACAGGAAAACAGAGTTTGAAATGGCTATTGCAAAACAGTCATATTTAAACATGTTTTCTACTGTTTCTGTCTCTTCATTGCTTGGTGTTTAATTTTAGCGTTTGAAAACTTTAATGCCACGTCAGGCTGATTTGCAACTACAGCAGATTTCAGAACACTTTGAAATAAAATCTAAGGCAATAGAAGATAAAGTAGCTCGTATACATATTGCAGAACAACAGAAAGTTCAGAAGCTCCAAGAGGAACAAAGAGCTCAAGACATTGAGAAGGTGGCTACTTACTTCTTATTGACTTCTGAAGAAGTATTTTTGTTAAGGTCATGTATGTAATGACTTAGTTAAAGCCAGTGTGAATGCTTGTTATTTCTGTGCTATGTAGTCATGTTGATATAAAAACAGGAGTATGCATGGCAATCATTAATATGTAGATATAAAGCCAATATACTGTTACAAGACCCTTAACATATTAATATTTAAAAATCCCTTAATGTTAAATTAAGAGTATCTGCATATTGTCATGCATGGAAAATATTTATTGATTTGAAGACAGTGTAAATTTCACAACTGTGTGTGTATAAGGTGTCCTTGTAAAAGAGGCTTGTGATGTTCTTCATTTGTGAAGAAAAGATGAAACATTGTTCAAAAGCAGGAAAAAGACACAGGGAAGTGAACCTATAGTGGGTATAGCCTCAGAACGTCATGTGTCTCTGTGCAGCTGTTCTGATAAAGTAAAAAAGAGGAACTAATTTCTTAAGATATGGGAACACTCATCCAAAGTACAGCCCATAGCTTACATAGAGGAACTGGCCACCTATCCAAGGGGTGTTGAGCCACAGTAAAAATTAAGTTGACTAGTTTGAGATGCACTTATTTATGGGTACTTAAAGGGAGAGAGTCTTGCTGTGGTTATTTAGCTGTTCGATTGCCACTGCATGAAAAAGAATGAAAAAAAATTCTCATAACGTATTTTCAAAATATAATTTTAATAGAAATTTTTAATATTTAATTTGATATATTACATATTTGGTTTTTAACTTTCATTAAGTCTTTGTAAAAAAAAATTGCCACTCGATTCCACCTTTAACTGCATGTATCTGTAGTGCACTTTAATTAGTGTAATTTAAATGTTTGTTATTTCTTTATCATCTTTATCATCATTGTTCAGCAGTAATATTACCTAATGGTGTTCTCAGTTTCTATACCAGGAAATGGTATTCTCAAATTCTCTGCTGAATTCTGACGTGAAACTGGTACCATACTAGAGCTAGAATTTAATACAAGCCCTTAAATATCTATTAGGCACTGAATACAAACTGTTTTTCTTTACAGATGTTCTTGTATCACACCACACTATTTGTTAATGTGGACATAGCATATATAGATGTAGCATCTTCTGATAATGGTATAAAATATATCTTAATCCTCAAATATTGAGAACGTATACTAGCATGTTGCTAAGCTGTGAAATTATTCAGACTGTAGAATGATACTTTAATTTGAAATGCATTTTACAACATCTGTTTCTTGATATAAAAATAGTAATTTATGAGTACAATGGCTGAAAATATTCTTAATGCAAGGTTTAACTGTGAACAAAAAATAAAGAATTTTTGCTTTCGTGATATTTTAGTGATCTACTTTAAAAAAAATATCATTTGCTCAAGCCTGGAGCCTGTTATGCTCTTCTACTTTCTTCCTAGAAGTTTTTTTTTCCTTATGATTTTATTACATTTACTTCAGAGATATATAGGCTGTGTATTAGAGCCATATGATGTATTTTGTTTCAACTTAAATATCTGAACACATGATGTTGACTATTCAGCACCGCATGGGAAAAAGGAGACAAAATGAAATAATGGCCAGGATTCATGCAGCCATTATACAGGTTCCAAAGCCACCACCAAACAGCAGTATGAAAGCTATTGAAGCCAAATCCTTCTTAAAGAAGAAAAGAGAAGCAGAGGTAACTGTCACCTGTATTCTTTTGATGTTAGTTATGTGAACTTGTAAAACATGTGATGTTCTGGGAGTGTTTACACTTACAAATGCTGTACTTGTACTGTCCAAAAGTTTTTGATGTATTTTTAAAATGATATTGCAGACTCAAACAGTGAAAATTGGGCTAAATATTTTTCTGATTCTGCATTTGTTACTTAGGAAAAAAATGTTTTGATGTAAGAAAGTTCTTATTAAATAAATACCATACGCAAGCACTAATTTAATTGCTGACAGCATTTTAGATTCTAGTCTACTGAGTAGAGTATGTGAAATAATAGCATTAGTGTTTCCTTCTCCTTTGTGCATGATGTTTTGCACCATAATGTGTGAACGATTCTGCAACACATTAGAAAAACTGTCTACTCTATCAAAAATATTATTAATGGTTGAAATTGGCAATAGTCTCAGATCAAATCAAGAGATGATGTAAATGCTGCAGTAAAGAAAAATAAATCTGTAGTACCTAGTGCTGAAGAGTACTTGGATTGTAATCTAAAGTTCATGGATTGTATTGTCATCGAGTGTCCAAATGTAACCAGTTTTTCCAACTGCACAACTGAGACAGATGCATTTAAAAGTATAGTGTAGGAACGTAGTTGCCTGAGTAACTATAAGGGATGAATTCAAGCTATTAAATCTAAAAGAGATTATAGCCCAGAATATCTTGTTTCAAATCCCTGAATGGTGGGATTCTAGAGTCCTGTGTAAAATCAGAATTATCCTGCAGAATGAATAACTGCAAAAATTTAGGATAGTCTGTCTGGTGGACCCAGGTACAGCTAAGAAAAGGAGAGAGGGAAAGAAATGAAAGGTAGAAGAAAATAGTCTTACCTTTTTCTTGATCAAGCTGATACTTAATATATTTTCAGTGTAAATATTTCTGTCATAAAAATAATTCCCTAATTCTTACTCTGTTGAACATTCATTATGATGCATATTGATGCATTATGATGTGAAGAGAAAAGAAACATTAGATTTTGTGTTATTCCTTCAGAACACATACAAGGAGATAAAAAAGTTTGAGAAGTCTATGGCAGGAAATGCCTCTGCAGTACACAGCCGAGTCACTGACAGGTAATATTTGGTTATTAGATTGTTAAGCTTAGGCATCCTACCTCAGGTGCCTACTGACTATGTAGACTGCTACTTGAAGAAAATAAAATGGCTTGTTTAGCTTAAACTGTGATTTACGTTTGTGTGATGGTCCCACTAGCACTGTAAGTATGTTATGTTAGCTGTATGTTGATTTGTTTGTGAATAATTTTAAGTAATAGCCATTCTGTCCGCTTTAGAGATATATATGATATATATGATATATATGATAGTCAGAAGAGGTGGCATGCATGTGTACTGCTGTGGATACTTCTGTGTGTAAACAACCTGTGATTAATAATTCTGAAAAATGCACTCAGAATGTATGGGTATCTTGAAGAGTAAGCCATCTTTCTTTGGTATTCTGTGAGCCATCCTGATTTCCTGTTTTTGAAGAATTTTGCTTTGTTGTAGCAAATGAACTAATTGACAGTTGGCTCAAGTCAGGGCTGAAGCCCTCCTCTGGACTTAGTGATTGTGAGGCACAAGAGCATCAAGATAGTGCGGATAAAGACTGCTGGCCCCAAAATAATCTGTTGTGCATTTGTCAGACTTGCACATAACTACACAGGGATCTGTGCAAAAACACCTCTAAGAACTATAATTCCTATAAAGTCAATATCTTTTTCTGTTTAATCTTTTCAATCAGTGATCTACAAGAATCATTGCAAACACAGAAGTTGCAAGCAACAACCCTAGAAACTACATCACAGACAGAAACTGCACTGTTAAGTGTTTATTCAGATGATGAATATATAAGAA
Source organism: Pterocles orientalis (assembly GCA_011057875.1). Taxonomy (NCBI): domain Eukaryota; kingdom Metazoa; phylum Chordata; class Aves; order Pterocliformes; family Pteroclidae; genus Pterocles; species Pterocles orientalis. The sequence goes on along the minus strand of WKFP01015302.1, from coordinate 1,249,693 downwards.
AAATTCAAAAACGTTTGGAGGAAGATTCATCTGCTAGAGAACAACGAGAAAAGAGACGACGAAAAATGCTAGTGGAACAGTTAATAGCACATGAAGCACAAGAGGTGAGAAAATGTATGCTGAAGTATATAACCCGTGCACAGTTAGTAGTCTAAATGTTTTCTTACAAGCATAAAGAACAGTATTTTGGAGGGTTGAATAAAATTTGGATGGGATAAAGGAAAGGATATGCACTTATCTTTGAAAATAACGTTTATGCAAACCATTGTCTTTCCTTGAAAAGTACAGACACTTGTCCATTCTTTTTTGCCACCTTTATGTCATAGTTCATCCTTATAAATCATAAAAGATCATAGGAAAGCAGCAGAGCTAAGATTATTGAAAATCAGTTGAAGACCTACTTTCTATGTCGATTGGGCCAATCCCAAACACAAATACAGGCTGGAAGGAGAATGGATTGAGAGCAGCTCTGAAGAGAAGGACGTAGGGGTGTTGGTTGGTGAGAAGCTCAACATTAGCTGGCAGTGTGCGCTTGCAGCCCAGAAAGCCAACCATATCCTAGCCTGCAAGAGAAGTGTGGCCAGCAGGTTGAGGAAGGTGATTCTCCCCCTCTACTCTGCTCTCCTGAGAGCCCACCTGGAGTACTTCATCCAGCTCTGGAGTCCTCAGCACAGGAAAGACATCGACCTGTTGGAGAGATTCCAGAGGAAGGCCACAAAGATGTTCAGGAGTCTGGAGCACCTCATCAACAAGGACAGTCTGAGAGGTTGGGGTTGTTTAGCCTGGAGAAGAGAAGGTGCTAGGGAAACCTTATAGCAGCCTTCCAGTACTTAAAGGGCGCCTCCAGGAGGGGCAATTTTTATCAGGGAGTATAGTGACAGGACAAGGGGTAGTGGTTGTAAGCTGAAAGAGGGTAGATATAGATTAGATATTAGGAAGAAGTATTTTATTGTGAGGGTGGTGAGACACTGGAAGAGGTTGCCCAAAGAAGTTGTGGCTCCCACATCGCTGGGAGTGTTCAAGGCCAGGATGGGCCAGGGATCCCTGCCCATGTCGGGGGGTTTGGAACTGGATGATCTTTTGGGTCCCTTCCAACCCTAACCATTCTATGATTCATTCAATGGTTCTATTTCCTGCCCCACCCCACCCAAGCTGAACTTTAAACTATCAAAATGTGTACTGCTTCTGAAGAAGGTGCTAAAAAACAGAGCATTGCTTGATTGAAAACCTATATTTACAAATGTGTCATGCAAAATTTTGTATCTGGACTGTATAAATTCTGAAATAGTTGTGCTGGGTGATATGAAGAATCAAAACACTTATTTTGCAGATCAGAGCTTTTATTTTTGATGTGTTATGGAGCAGAAGGTGAATCTCAGGAGGAGAGTGTCTGTGTTGTGTCCAAAAATGGATGTTGCAGCTTATTCCATTTGAATCCTGTCCTGTAATGCACAAGGCTTTTCAGATTCCTCCTCAGACAGTCATTCAAAAAATGACTATTAGATTACCAGCTTCACAGATCTTGGCTTTAGTAGTGATTGTATCAAACAAAACCTTGCAACTTACTGGGTTTATGTGTTTTCTAGTTATCTTTTATCTTAGTATTGCACTGTGAGTCCTTAGCTTAGATTGTATGTATTGAACCTAGTGTAGCTGAGCCTGTCTCCTCTGCTGTTGTACAATAATAGCACTAAAGATGTGTGACATCTCTGAGAAGTAAAGGTATGACATGTATACATATATATTTTTTTAAGCAAGTAGTGTCTGGACGTGTTTTTGGAGTTAAGAAAAAAATTAATTTGTTGGGGTAGGCATCTAGAAATTAGATGACTTCTCAATATCTATCCCAGACATATATTCTATGAAATACAAAGAATACCTGTGGTGGCTTAGACCAAGAGTCCATCTATCCCCATATCCTCTGTCTGAGCTCTTACTCAAAGGGTTTCTGTGTGATATGCCTAGTCCACGAAGAAGTTTTGCAACTCTGTTGCCTGAAATTGCTGTAGTACTAAAGCTTGCTCTTTACTTGCTATCAGCTGTTGCAGCCCCAACATAACCCCAGCAGACTGTATTAGTCCTTTCAATAGCCGTGGAATGCAGCCATATCAGCTGCAGCCATCATTGCTAGCAGCAATCACTGGGGTGTTTGGTGAATACAGCAGCTGTAAGCCAGCAAAGCCAGCTAGTACTGTTGAGGAGGTCAGGCAGCTGGTCCACCTGCAGTTGTAGTAGGAGACTTACTAGTTTGAAGATGGAGGAATTGTTGCAATATCAGACTGGGTCCAGTGAGGCTCCAGAGCAAGGCAAAAGTACCAATACTGTTCCTAACTTCCCAGGAAGAAAATCAGCATTGACATAGGAACAATAGAAGGCATAGACTACAGGTATTAGAAGGAAAGAGAAGTGAGCAGTTGACTGGAACGTTAGTCTGACCAAATCAGAGAATATAATTAGTGCTAATTTGGTTCTAAATTAGCAGGGGAAAAGATGACTGGTTAGAACTCTGTGTGATTTCAGAAATTAGATGTTGCTTGACTTAGAGCAGTGGGAAGCAAATTAAGATTTTTTTTAATTAAAATAAAAAATGCAAAGTAGTTGAAAATTACTTTCTTACTTCGTTAGACATTGAACCAGAAAGGATTTTCAGGCTGAAATTGTAGCTCTCTTGTAGACATTAGAGTCTGATTTTTATCTGTATTGCATAAAACTTGAACACAGAGCGTGGGATCATTTTGAATCAAAATAATTTCATCCCTTTACAGTGCTTTAATGGGCTTTATGTCCATATATATGTAAACCTCTACTGAAAGAATCTTGTTCCAGTTTTTCAGTTTTGGTACACTACAGGGTTTAGTACAAGTCAGAGCCTGGGAGAAATAATATTTTTAAATTACATGACATTCTATCTGGAGCACAGGCTGATGCCAGTCAGATTTTCATAGGCAGGAGTCAAAAGTGTTTGACAGTAACATGGCTTCATCCCAACTGAATCTTTGATCTCCACCATCTCAGCAAAGCATCTGTGATAAGTACTCATTGTTTTTAAATGCTCTGTTCAGATTTTATCTCTCTGAATTTAAAAAGTTATCAGGAAGGTGTTACTGTCAGCAATAAATTGAGTAGACTAAAATGGGCTGGGAAATTAATTGTTACTAGATTATTGCTTGTCAACCAGATATATTTTTGTATGCTAAATGGTAAGTATTGATCATAACACTTATGACTGCACAATAGGGCAGAATTGTTTCATTTGTATTTAAATAGGGAAACAGCAAAATAGAAAAATGTGATAATAGTAATCATGCATGAGCAACATGAAACAGAAACAAACTAATGCCTTGCCACTGAATGTCACTGTTGTCTCAACTAGGTAAACTGAAAAAAGTGTGTGTTCTGTTTTCTCAGTAGTAATTTTTCAAACGATTACTAAGATTATGGTATTTATTCTTTCTTTTCTCTCTGAAGAAGTTGATGTAAAATGTTAGGTTAAAAAATTACACTAACATTTTTATTCTGTTCTAGTATGCCCAGAAGTTTCAGAACTTTTCAACCTTAGGTTGTAGTACTTTGTACATTCTTATTTGTATGAAAGATGCTTCACTCCAGCCCCCTGACCATCTTTGTAGCCCTCCTCTGGACTTGCTCCAACAGGTCCATGTCTTTTTTATATCGGGGGCTCCAGAGCTGGATGCAGTACTCCAGGTGGGGTCTCAGGAGAGCAGAGTAGAGGGGGAAAATCACCTCCTTTGACCTGCTGCTATTGCTTCTTTTGATGCAGCCCAGGACACAGTTGGCTTTCTGGGCTGCAAGTGCACACTGCCAGCTCATGTTGAGCTTCTCATCAACCAACATCCCCATGTCCTTCTCTTCAGGACTGCTCTCAATCCATTCTCCTCCCAGCCTCTATTTGTGCTTGGGATTGTTCTGGCCCATGTTCAGGACCTTGCACTTGGCCTTGCTGAATTTCATGAGGTTTGCATTGGCCCACCTCTCAAGGAGCATTTTCCTTTTTCTTTTACGAAGGGCACATTCACTTAGATGAGGTGCTTTGACTTTTCACTGGGCCAACTGTTAGCACCATGCAGTTGATGTTTTGAGTATGACAGATTACCACTCTGTTAGGGTGGCTCCTTCAATCCTCTGTGAATTAAGATTTAAAGATCCGTTTTCCTCCAGTCAAGTACTTCTTTCTGGACTAATCCAGGGTTAGGTATAAGCAGTTGCAATTAAAGAAAACAGTGGTTACCTACTTTTAATAGGAAGCAAAGTCTGTGCATCCTCTACTGTTGTTTGAAATGTTAATAAAATACTGAGTCCAGCAAAGGGCATCATGTCTCCTTTTATTATCTTGATTTAATGAATGTAAGAGACAAATGGACAGATTAACTCTCCAGTAGGCAGTGCTACTGGAAAATTTTGTCACCTGAACTGTGTTAAGTGAGGCATAGCGTGAATATGAAGATGTGCATATAAAATTGTTACTATGGCATTGTTTTCAATTTCAGTTGCATGCATTATGATAATTCTGTGTGTAGAAAAATAGTGTACAAAAGTTACACTAAAATTATCATATGAAACACATTCCAGATTAGATCCTCATTTTGTGATAAACTTTGTAAGGAAAACAATACTGAGTGCAGATGAAGCACTCTGGGATTAAAGCCAGAGATGATTGCTTCTTTGCTATTAGGACTATCATGCAGTGTCATGAGATTCAGTGCTAGGCAAGGGCAGTGCAAAGCTCACATTTTGGCTAAAATAAGGAAAATGTTGAGATATTTTTATATCAGCTTAGTCTTTACAAGTAATCAGTGTTTAACTCGAATTTATTTTATTCTGAGCAGTTGTAAAGGCAAATGAACTTAAAAATACAGAAAGAGTTTTGTTTGAAAAATATTGGCTTCTCCCTAACATCAACATTAAAGATTTGAATTTATTAGAAAGTTGTTGTTCTTATTATTGCAGTTAAAATAGCCGTGTTTTGCAGTTTTGTGTTAGAAGTCTATTACAGATGTCTTGTTCGCTTTTGTAGCACAGATCTAGACTTCTTAGAGTTCTTTGTTTCGCAATAGTATGATAGTATGTAATAAAGTTTGCTTTTTCATTTATAGTTGAATTTGTGTAATGTGTTCTACACTCTCTCGGTCACAGGCAGATGATAGAAAATAAACCAGATTAAAAGAAAATGCAGGCAATATTTAATTTGGTTTGTTTTTCATGCTACTATTAGCTGGCTTCACCTGTTCATCTGTTCTTAGGAGAATTAATTTTTACTCTTCAGATCAGTTCCAAATTTAGGTCCTGAAATTTGAACTTACATTTCATAGCAGATTTGCTACATCTGAAACAAATGTCCGGGGAATCAGAAATTTCCTCTAAGATTCTGCTGTAGGAGTGATATTTGGCAATGGGGCTTGAAAGGCAAGCTGATGCTTTCGCTTAGAACTCAGACGTAGTTCTGGACTGTGAGAGTAGTGAGGCAAAACTTTAAGTTAGGTTAAGCATTAATTTAGATACCAAGAACAGTGTAGAGAAGCGTAGTAGTCAGAAGGTGCTATTATGTTTTGTCAAGTACTTTGACAAATAGCAGTCCACAGCCTTCAAAGTGTCTGTGCACACTGAACATGCTTCAGGCAATGGTTCAGAATGATTTTCTTCTAGTACTGAATAGAGGATTCTATTTGTGTCCCAGTGAGAATACTACAACTGTTACCTAGAAGTCTTGTATTTTCTGCTGTTCTGAATGCTTCCCTATATTGCCACTCTACTGAATGGAGGAGATAATTACCCAAATCCCAAGAAAGAAGTAAAAAATTCAAACCTGTAGAATATTGATCAAGGATCCAGCAGAGTATGGTTGCAAATAGGGACTGGTGGAGTGCAGGGATAAGTAAGGCAAGTTATGGCCAGTTCATGATTTGAGGAAAGGGTATATCTCTGCATTCAGAAGTGATTACTTGAAATATGCTGCAGTTTCTTTGCACACAGGAAATATCCAAGTTAAAGTTGAGTTAATCTGAACAAATGTATTTTTACTGAGTATCTCAGTTAAGACATTTTTAGAATTCACTTCCATGGTTCTAAAATTCTTGTATGGGTTACAAAAACTGTACTCATAAGTAGATGTATATGTTTTTCCAGATTTATGTATCAAATGAGCAGGTAAATGCTGTTATATGACTCCCTTCATGTTTCTCATATGAGATACTAATGAGTTTTCTATGAAATAGTTTATAAGCTGTGCTTAAGCTGTTGGTTTTTATCTTTTAGGAGGCTTACCAAGAGGAACAACTTATTTACAGACTAACAAGACAATCTCAACAGGAGCGGAGGATTGCTGTTCAACTCATGCAAGTTCGACATGAAAAAGAGATGTTAAGGCAAAACAGAATTTTCAGGGAAAAACAATATGAAGAAAGACGACTGAAAGAGTTCCAGGAAGCTCTTAACAGAGAAGCGGTAAAAGATTATTTCCTCCCTGAATTTCTGTAGGACTGTTACAATACCTTCCTGTTGCAAAATGGAATTTGTATCGTCAACTATTAGAATTCAGGACTTTTCTAGGGACAGTGATTTCATGGTGAATATATTGCTTTTATCTAGGTTCAAAGTTACAGCTAAGTTAATAAGGGATAAAACTGAGCAACTTAAAGTCTAATTTTGACCTTCCAAACTAATCTTAGCTTTGTAGAGAAACATCTTGTATGGTGAGGTTAAAAGGCACAGTCTTGGAGGGGCAAAATGACAAAAGATAATGACATAAAATCTTGTTTCAAGAACAATGTTTTTAATTTCCTGTTAATATCCATTTTTGAAACCTGCTGGAAGAATTTCACTCACAAGTGCTAATTCATACCTGGGAGCTGGGATTTGATTAATAGGTTAAAAGAATTCATAATCCCATGGCGAACCTCCAAGTGCTACACCCATAGTAGGCCATAATGTGGTGGCAGAAATCTTAGTTTGATCCTGCTAAAGACAAATAGCAGCTCCAAATCTTCCAACATAGCTGGAGTCGTATGTAATCCAGCTATAGCTGTTGATTACATCTCTTCAAGTGCGCTTTTGGCCAAAAGGAGCTCGCAGGAACTTCTGATAATTTTCTGCCATGACCAGAGATCATGACTCAAAGATCGAACAGCATCAACAGTATAAAACTATTTGCAGGTCAGAATCTTATAAGTTAAATTATTGCCACATATTCTAAATGAGTATTCCATTGTGGGTTTCAGTGGAACTAAGCCTTTGCCAATGCATCTGCATAGCTGTTCTTCAGGAAGAGTAGACAGCATCATTTCATGTTTCCCTACCCCACAAGCACTGAATATATTCTTAATCTCTTCATCATGAAAGATCTGATATATTTCTCCTTTATTTCATTATATTTTGGCGGTTAGAAAGAAAACAATTTTAGATATTCGTATGTGTTGATCTGGTTGCTGGCTGTCCAGCTCTGGTGAAAACCTAGCTGTTTTCATTTCTTGAATTAAATGAGAAAGTTAATTTTTGTTTCCAAGACTGTACAGTTCTACAGTTTCATTTTCTTTGCAATCTCAAACTTACTCTTAAAAAAAAATTTCTAGGCTCTGGCAAAACAAGAAAAAATTGATTACGAAGAACAAATTATCAGAGAAAGAGAACATCATGAGAAAATTGCTGTTGAAAGAGCTCAGACTCGTTATAAAAAGCATTATTCTATATGTTGGGAAGTGATTAACCAAATCATTGATTTGTCAACAAAAGTAGGAGAATACCGTATACTGACAAACAAGTGAGTATGGTAGCTGTTAGGCTTTGTTATTCGGAGTCGTTTAAGCACCTGAAACATCTTATGCTGATTCTTAGGTATCTTACAGGACATCTTCAATTTGTTTTCCTGGGAAAATTGTGATATCACTTTAGTGTGAGGATTCACTGATGTGTAATACAGGGTGAATACAAGCCTTAGTGTGATTTCTTGAAAACTCAGCTAGCTTGAATTTTTATGAGACCAAGATTTAGTAGTTCTATCAGTTGTGGAACTACTGATTTCCTTTTTTCTGAACAAATTCCTTAGTTTAAAAATTAAAAAATCAGTGGTGCATATTTCCTTCTAAATTACTCCACTAGCTGAATGCTTCCCCAGTGTAATACAAATAGGATTAATTTTGTAAGATTTATCAACCTGCCTGGCTTTTCCTGAAAGTAGCAACTCCGTGCAAAGTCTTCCGAGTCTTACATGCTGTGATTTTCTCTTCTTACATACCCTAATTCACAGAGTTTCAGAGAAGGTCCTAAACAGGCAGCAACCTCCAAGTACCTGTGCTGTAGGAGTGTTTCCAAAACACAGAGTAGGGCATTGTTGCTGTTCTTTCGTTAGTATTCAGTGATTAGACTATGGAGTAAGACTTCCAGCATTAAAAAGTGTGCCAAAATCTTAATTGCCTTTTGGTGTAAATGTGCATTAAAATAGTAAAGCTGTGACCATATGAAATACGTATGATTATGTTTTATGAATATTATATAAATTTAAGTGCAGTAGGTACTTGATAAAATAGTCAGCATAGACAAAGTTTAGTGATGATTTGATTATTTCCTTGTCTGACACAGTCCTGGTTCCAGTGCTAGTGTCACATTTGCTTGTACTGAGTGACACACAACAATGTGTACAAGTATCTGAAATATCTTTCCCAAATATGCATATCAAGGTTGTATCTGCATTTAGTGGCACAACAGTGTGTTTTGTTTGTGTTTCTGTTTCTGTGCACTTCATTTTGCAGGATGCATAGAATGTGTATTCAGTAATTTCTGAACAGCACGTGCAGAGTTATTTAAAGCTATGACACTCAACTATCACAATAATTACTAAAAAAACCCCCAAAGTCCAAATTGGTGTAATCTTAAGAAATAATATGAATCCTTGTTTCGAGCATGTTTAGCAGCCATAGAATTCTAGTGTGATATATGTCAGCATCCTGTTTGCAGTTAGCTTGTTACTCTATGCAGTTTCTCTTATTTCATATTAATATTTTTCCCTTCTGAACTAAAGAGTTTAATTAGTCATATGGCGCTGAATTAATTTTAGCTTTCAGGAAAAAATTGTATAGATTTTTAGTGAGAGGAGACCTTACCCCACGTTAGGGGACAATATTTGGGAGCAGGGAAAAATAGCTATAGCAGAACTACTACTACACAGTTTTGCCAGCCAAATGCTATGCTATGACACATTTGTGAAAGTAATGAAGCCTGCAAGTGCCTACTGCTGTCATATAAGTAACCAAGCACTTATAAAAAGCTGTAATAATTATAGAAAGCATTGTAAACTGTATCTAGTTTAGCATATGCTTGTTTCATGATTGTGATTCTTCTAAATTTGGGTCTACTATTCTCAAATATCCAACTCCGTTGATTTTTGTTTTGGAACTCATTCTTTTTCTTCTGCAGCAAAATTCCATTAAAACTGATGTGTGATTGGAAGGAATTATTTTTCAAAGGAAAACCGATATATGAACAAGCTTCAATTCAACCTTTGCCAAATGAACCAAGTCCAGAACAACTTGTAGAGCTGAATAAAATGAATCTGTTAGATGAAAAAGATTATGATGAATACAAGGTATATCGGAAGATAATGGAAGATAATACACCTTGATTTTTCATAATAATTTTTTGTGATGTATCATTATTTTCTTTTACTAATTTCTGATATCAGAATTTGACATGCATTTTCATTGTGTGAGGTTCTACATGAAATGTGTGACTGGTTTGTATGTTAGTAGCACTGGAGAGCTGGTGCCATTTTAAAACGCTATTATAATTTCATTGTTATATAAAGCATTGACTACATTTCTCTCTTGAATTCATAGTACCAACATGTAAATTGCAATGCAATTAAATTTTAGCTAATTGGAATGTGAAAGTGTGGTTAATGCTACCATGTCTGAAAATGCAACAGAAAGTAGCCAGCAAAAGCAAGTAAAATTCAATAATATATCTGTTACAAAGCCCAATAGTCTTTATTTCAGCAATTTTGAGTGAAAGCTGTCTACAAAGATTTATTGGTTTGAGGGATCCATTTATTTTAAGGTGGTAATGTTTACAAAAATTATGAAAAATGGCTGATGCTGTTAACCTTCTGTTAGAATGCAAGCAACTATTTTTCAGGGTGCCTAAAAGTTTTTATTTGACTTTACAATACATTACGTAATTTCACAAGTGAAAGATGAAGGGTGAATGTTTTCCTGTTAAAATGTATTGTACAACTTTTTACAAATTACACTAATGATGCTTTTCTTTGTAAAAAACCCCCATATCCTGCTATGTATTTAGTCTTTTTCAAATAATCTGTTTAACTAGAATATGGCAAAGTCACTGCAAAGAACCTGTGTTTTTCTTGGGAAATTATAGCTACTATATATATATGCTTTTACTCACATCGCAAACTAATTGTTACATTTTTATTAACATTTGTTACAAGTTTCTGTGTTATATGCTCAATTTACTTTGGTTTCAATCTTAAGATATGTTTTTCTGATTTACCTATTTATAAGGTCCTTGTTCAGACTATCTCAACTCATATAATGAATTTCTTGATCACTTTCTCTAGGTGAAAAAAAAGCATATATATAAGACCAACAAGGAGGAAATACAGGACAGACAGGCAGGAAAGTTACTGGGGACCACTAGTGAAAACCGAAGTCTTTCAGTCATATTGTTTGTATGAGAAAGTCACAATAGTCTTCCCTATATAGGGAAATGAAGGTCACAAACATTTAATGATATGTTTAAAGCCTCTTTTTCACTACCATTTTTTTTTCAAATACACATTCACATAATTTTTTTCCAGATGGTGTTAGTCATGTGCCTTTATGCATCAGTATTCATCAAAAGCTTGTATCATATGATGGGAAATTGTAGGCACCAATTCATACTTACGTCTTCTAAAAAACAAACTGAACAGCTAATTCCTTCAAATTATTGCTTTTAGATAAAACTGTATTGGCATAGCGTTCTAGCAAAGTTTGTGCTGATTTGCTTAACCTTGGAGAAAAAAAAACCCAGCACAGGCAATCTGACATATCTCAAGAATATTAAATTTACATTAGGAATGCTGCCTAAAAGTGTCAAATATATTTGATAAAATACAAGAACAAAATACAGTGCTATTAGTCCATTGCACATTCCGTATTAGATTGAGCTTGAAAATATTTGGAAACTTTCAGGTAGAAATTGGAAAATTTCAGGTAGAAAAAGTTCTACCTGATCACTTAATAAATTAATTGAGTCATCCAAAACAAGCATATCAGTAGGCACTGCTCAAAATATCAAATAATTTCTGGTTTTGATCTAGAGTGTTGACCAGTAGGTCTATAACTCTCACCTGGATACCTGAAAACTTGTTTCTGACAGGTAAGCTACTTTAGCTTAAGACAGGTACAGTCTAGCAATCTTACGGTTAAAGGGACAAGAAATCTGTAAGGTGAGTACTTTGAATGGGGAGCCCATTGCATTTGGAATTCATTTTTCTTACAAGTCCGATAGAATTTAAAACAACATATCCATCTCTATATATATTTAAGGAAGAGTGGTTCAGATAGGATAATGATTTGGTTTTTTTAAAGCATGTCTTTTCAATTATATGTTAAGAAGTACATTTTCTGAGATATGCTACAGAGGGATGTTGCACAACTCAAAAAGAATTTTTGTTTGTTTTTACTGATTAAAAATAGGTGATATTTTCATTTAGAGTGATAAGTTACATTGTATTATTCTATCTAATGCACATATGTTCAAAGTCAGCAGTGATGAAGTTCTGCTAGTAAAATGTATGCTGTAGCAATATTCATGATAGTTCAGAAAAAGATGGCATGTTCTGCCGGGAACATGCATTCAAAACATTATCTTTCAGTAGAAATTGGAATGAAACTAGTTGCTTCTGTTGGTGTTGAATAAATATTTAATTTATAGAATGGTACCACAGTTTAGGTTGAAAGGGATGTGGAGGTAATTTAGTTCGACCTCTTCCTCAAAGCAGGGCCAACTTCTGAGTCAGATAAGGTTGCTCAGCACCTTGTCTAGTCAGCCTTCAAGTATTTCCAAGGACAGAGATTCCACAGACTCCCTGTGCAACCTGTTCCTTTGCTTAAGTGCTCTCATTGTGAAGATTTTTTTTTGTTCATTTTTTTCCTAGTTGAAGTTTCTCTTGCTGAAACATTTTACTTTGCCTCTCAACCCTTTATTTTGTACCATAAATGAGGTGACAAGCTAGAATCTAATTGGGAATATTATTAGTCCTCATATCTTCCAAAAAGCTGTTTAGTAACCTGCAACCAAATAATAATTAATATAGGACTAGTATTATCTTCCATACTAAAATGTTCTCTTTTAGCTTCTCATAGCATAAACCGCACATCAGGACTTTCCTAGTTTATACTGGTAGAGTATATATTAGAGTGTCAAAAACAATTTTGTCTGTAATTTTTTTTACTACATCCTTCCATTCTCATCTATTTCCCAGTGTGTTTGTCAGTAGGAGTATCTTTACTAGCAAAACCTCATTAAGCTGTATGCTTGCAACTCATACCACTGATAAATTTATATTGATCTCAGAGTAGATGAACTGGAAGTTTCTACTCAGTATTTCCTTCCCTTAAAATTGTTTGAATTACGCGGTGGTTTGTTTTTGATTGTTGGCTTTTATTTTTTTTCTGTCTATTGAATGTGTGATAGGCAAATATATTTATTTGAAATCTTTATCTGTAAAAATTTTCAAAGATTTATGTGTGATAATGGACAATGTTTCCGAGTTTTTAGAATGCTGGAGATTAGGATACTGGGCTTTTGTTCCAGAAATCTGCCACTGATTTATTCTGTGGTATTGGTGAAATGATTTTTCATGTTAATTGAATAAAAAAAATGGTTCTAGGAATCTATGAAAGTGTTTGTAGGAGTCCTTGTCTCACTCAACTAACTGTTACTGAATATCAATACATGCTTAATGATTATGACATAATTATAGCTTTTCACAGGGGTGTATTCTAAAAAATATTATTTAGTACTCTTCAGATTTTGTTATTGTATGTATTGTGTTTATGTATAAATACATATATCTAGACAGACAAAAGGCAAGGCATATTGACAAATTATTTGGTAATTTATCATTTGTACAGAGTATGACAGGGGAATGGCGCCCAACTGAAGAGAACAATGAAAACAAACCTCCTCTTAATAATAACATATTGGGCCATGTGCTTTATAGACTGACGGAGATTTCCTATCCTCCAAAACCCAAATCTTCACCACCTGCATTTCCTCTGTTTCGTATCAAAGGATGTATTTTGGGAAAACTTTTTAGTGGAAAAACTACCTGTGTAAAGTTTATTGAAAAAGGTAGATTTTTTTTTCCTAAAATTGTTAAAAATGTTTATTTGCATTAAAATCCCATGCTTACAATGAAAATTGTTTGGCCAAATCCTTGCATGGGTAATTCTTGAACCTCAGATGAATCTGTATTTTGGAGGAATTGGTTGCAAGTCATTCATTCATTATCTTCCAAAATAAGTTTAAAAACACCTGGACTTGAATATAGTGTTAATATAGTGTTACTTCTGCATTGAGAATTTAAAAATGCTTTTGACAAACTTCTCTGAGGATGTTTGTTATAGAAGAGACTATCAAGATTGCTATGTGATTGTGGATTCACACTGTGCAGTGGTTACAGAGAAGAGACAGTGGAAACAACTTACATCAAAAGCCAAAATGATAGGAATGGTGCATTGTAATAATGCTGTCTTCCTATTATTAATTTAATTGCCAGTAATAGTCTCTCTATAAGTATGCTCAACTCAAACTGTAAAGTTATCTATTTTTTTTTGTGTATTAGTTTGCAATATTCAGGTACTATCTGTTGGTGCTCTGGTTGAGGAGGCCATCCAAGCTTTTCTTAAAAATGAAGTGAAAAGTGAACACAATGTGATTCCACAGGAAGCAGAGAATTCTGGGGAACAAAATGAGGTAAGCAGTTTTGAAAATTTTGGGTTTAGCACCCACAGGGAGATGAGAATGAAATATGTAAGGAGGGAAGCATATTGTTTCAATTTTTTACTAAATTTTAAAATAAGTTTTGATTTACCAGACTACAAGTGTCAGCTTGAATTCACAGACTTGTTCTTGTAAGACCTAGTTTCTTTCCTAATCCTTTCATAATTCCTTTTTTTTTCCTAAAATTCCTTTCATTATTGATACAAGGTCCAGAAGAACTTGTCAAAGTCACCTCTGAAAGTTCTAAAGAAACTCCAAACGGAAACACCTATCAATGAAACCAAAGGTGTGTTTGTATTTTATTTATATATTTATATATATATGTTTATAAAATTTAATTTCAATTTTTATCTTATCCTGTTAGATTTAAATGGCAATTCCTTTCTCTTGTACATTTGAGGTAGTAGTCATAACATTTGAGTTTTCACAGTAGTTTCCTTTATGAATTTCCTGTTTCGTCACATTCCTAGTGCCAGGGAGCTGCAAGTGCAGGCTGCTGAATGAAGGAGGGTGAGCTAAGTGACTAGGGAAATAGTAAAGCAGGAAGCACCAACATTCACCCATGAAGAGTGAGGATACTGGCTGAAGTCAGGATCATTACCGGGTCCAGAGCCATTGATCAGCATGAGCCTCAGTCTGGTGATAACCCAGCAATTCTGCCAATAAAGCAAGTCTGAGGTCAAGCCAGGAGCTCAAGTCAGCAAGCGTTGATCAGGATCAGAATCAAGAAGACAGGATACAGAGTGCAGGCGTGGCTGCTATACAGCTGTAATGTACTATAGGCAGGGTCCAGGATTAGAGCTTCAGTTTAAAAGCAGCTTCCAAAGAAGTAAAGGGCAAACCCTCACTTCCCCTCACTTTGCCTTTCTTTACATAAGATCTTACCAACAAAGGAACTGACAGTGAGTTCAGCCACCAAAATGCAGAATCACATGATTGAAGGTGAAAGGGATCTCTGGAGGTCATTTAGTCTGATCTCCTTCTCAAAACAGAGTCACTACTGCAGCTTGTTCAGGGGGATGTTCAGCATCCAACTGAACATAGTCAAGAATGGACATTCCGCAACCTCATTGAGCAATATGTTCCAATATACCATAACCCCTGCAGTTAATGTTTTTATATTTAAATGGAATTTCCTGTTCTTTAGTTTGTTGCTGATAAGAAGAGTCTGTCTCTGTTCTCTTTACTCCCTTCTCCATCCCAGATATTTTTACACATTGATAAGATTCTCCTCAGGCCTTCCCTTCTCCAGGCTGAGTGGTCCCAGCTCTCAACCTCTCCTTGTATGCTAGATACTCCCGGACCTTACTACTCTTTCGGGCCTTTCTCTGGACCTCCTCCAATACATCCATGTCTTTCTTGCACTGGGGAGTTCCAAACTGGACACAGCACTCCAGATACGGTCTCACAGGGGCCATATCTTCTTAATGTAGTCCAGGATACTGTTGGCTTTCTTTGTCGCAAAGGCATATTGTTGGTTCATGATCAACTTGTTGGCCTCCAGGGCCCCCAGGCCCTTCTCTGCAAAGCTGCTTTCAAGACAGTTGCCCCCAGCTGGTACTGAGGCATGGGGTATTCCTCACGAGACACAGGACTTGACATTTCCCTTGCTGAACCCCATGAGATTCCTGTCGGCCCTTTCCTCCAGCCTACCAAGGTCCCTCTGAATGGCAACACTACCATCTGTGTATCAAGCACTCCTCCTAGTTTTGTATTGTCTGCAGGCTTGCTGAGGGGTGCACTCTGTCTCATCATGCAGGTTGTTAGTGAAGATGTTAAACTGTATTGGTCTCAGGATCAGCCCTCAGACTACACCACTAATCACTGGTCCTCAGCTGCACTTCACGCTGCTAGTCACAACCCCTTGAGCCTGGCAGTTCAGCCAGTTTTCAGGCCACCTCACTGTCCGCTTATCTAGTCTGTACCTCATCAGTTTGTCTAAGGAAGACAGTCTTAAAAGTCAGTGTAAATGGCATACACTGATCTTCTCTCAACCAGTGAGCCCACCACCTCATTGTAGAAGGCTGTCGGGTTAATCAGGCATGATTTCCCCTTCATGAATCCATGCTGACAATTTCCAGTCCTCTTCTTGTCCTTAAGATGCCTGGAGATGGTTTCTGTCCTTAGCTGCTCCTTCAGTTCCCAGGGACTGAGGTGAGGCTGACTGGCTTGTACATCCCCAGTTTCTCTTTTTTGCTTTCCTCAAAGAGAGGAGTGACAGTTGCATTCTTCCAGTCTTAGGGAATCTCCTCCAGTCACCAGGACCTTTCAAAGATTATTGAGAGTGGCCTAACAATGAGACTGCACACCTCCCTCAGCACAGGTGGGCATATGCCTTCAAGTCCCATGGACTTGTGTATTTCCAGTTTATTGAAATGTTCTTTAAGCTGATCTTCCTCCACCAGTTGTAACCCTTTCTTGCTGCAGACTTTGCTGCTCGTCTCAGGGGCCTGGGATATCTCAGCCTCTTACATGTCCTTTTTGGCAGGCCCACATTTTGCCTAGCCTTCCTTTTGCTCTGTAGATCCTTGTAAAAGCCCTTCTAGTTGCCCTTCTGACTAGACATAAGAGAAGATCTTTTGCTGGTGAGAAACATTAGGCATTGAAACGATGGATGGAGAGATAGTGTAGTCTCCACCCTTGAAAGTTTTCAAGATCAGACAGGATAAACAATTGAGCAGCCTGATCTGACCCTTTAACTGATACTACTTTGAAGCAGAAGGTTGAACTTGACCTAGGTGACCTTCAGCAGTTGCATCCAACCTGAATTAATCAATGATCCTATGATTCTGTTGTATATACCTTCTATGTTGGTTTGTTCAGAGAAGAATAATGAGGCATGTACTTTTATTTTTTATCTATACTAATAAATATTATAGTAACAGAATTGTCAAAATTTATAATGTACTTATTTTAGGTAATTGTCCTGTCATAAAAGATCCATCTGGGCAAGAATTTAAATCAGATAACAGTCAGGACGGCCTATCCAAGGTTTGTAATCCCATTTTAGATTCTGCTTTATAAAGATGTATTTTTTAAATGGTTAAATTACTTAAATGGTGACACCTTTCCATCATTCTCAATTAATTTATTCACCTCATTGCAATTATTTTCTGTATGAAATATGAGAAGAGTTTATTATGAAAATCTGTTCCTTTGTACGTTGGTTAGAGTTGTACAAATTGTTAAAGTCGTGTATCTTCTTGTTGAATCTCACATTTATGTAAGATATGGTACTTTCTGCATCATTTCTGAGTTAGAAGAAACATATTCCTAATCTTGTTGCTACCAAGCAGACAACTCATCCCGTGACAAGTTTTATTTTCTGTACATTGAAAAATAATTCTCCAGTGATCTCTCTGATTTTATTGCTCACTGGAAAATGCTTCAAAAGCTAAGATATAAAAGAATCCCTGTAGAACTAGTGAAGCTAAATGCTGCTGTAAGAAACCATCAGTGGATTTATGGCAGTGAAAATCAGAAGCTTAGAACTAGGACACTTAATTTTATTTCTTGGCCTTTATAACCTTTGTTTCTTAACCTTTTTTCTGTCTGGCATTTTCATGGGTGTAATGATGGAAATAAATCGGAGATTTCAGTTGACTTAGGCCTTTTTTGCATCAGTTGCAACTATTTCTCCATAATAGATAACAACAAGTATTAAATATAAATAAATAACATCATAAACATTGAATTTAAATAAAAGAATAAATAATATATAATATATAATGTAGATTCGTACTCTTTTTAACAGTGAGTGTTGTGAATATTCTGAGTATATTAGTCTTACGCTGCACTCTTCCACAGCTATCTGTACGTGCCCAGCTTGGCGCCGCATCACAGAAATTGTTGAAGAAAGGAAAAAATATTCCCGATGAATTACTAATTGACATCCTATTGGAAGCCATTAAGTATGAAATTGGTGGCTTTTTTTTCTCAATTATTTAGAATGTAATTATCCAGCTTGTAGTCAAGATTCAGCTGTTTCTCTTTATTAAAGTATTTTTTGAACACTGGAGTCTTCTACTTGGAAAGTGGAGCTAATTAGTGAAGTTAGTTAATACCCATTTTATGCTAGCAGTAAAATCTAGCCCTACATTATGCAGACATTATTGTGCACTACTGAAGGTAAGTAAAAATATAGACGACTGTCACATGGTCTTTAAATGTAACTTAATGTCTCTATTTTCTTTGTTAGTTGGAAACTATTCAGCACATGCTAGTATTTTTTCTTTGAGATTTTGTGAGGTGCGTAATCCAAGTGTTCATACTTAAGCAGTAAATTACTTATTTTTGTCTACTTTTGTTTGACAAAAAATTGTCTCAACTACCCTGATGTGCAATTAACACTTAAGTTCCCACATGAATAATATTTAAGTTATATTACTCCCATTAGTATATTTTAAAGTTACAAAACAGATTTTGCTATTTGTTACTTCAGTGAGATAGCAGAGAAAAGAGTGAAATTACATCTTTTATTGTAGTCTGTTTAGAGATTATTTTTATAACGTCTGTCATATTCTGATGCATCAGAATGTTTAATATACTGAATTCAGAGTGAAAGACTGCTAGGGCAAGCTCTTCTTTAGGTGTTATTATTATGATATCAATTCATTGCATAATTCTAGTTCTTTGTTTACTTTTAGCCAAATACCGCCAGAGAAGGGGTGGATTGTGGATGGATTTCCAATGACAATTAATCAGGCAAAACTATTTGAAAAAGTATATACAGGGATTGATCCAGAAGCGAAAGATGCAAATCCTGGAAAGCTCTCACTTGTTACAGATCCCAGAGTCCCTAACAAGCTTCCTGTTACCTCATCTGCATTTGATGTTTCTATATTATTGGATATTTCGGACACCACAGTACTGAAACGTGTGGCTAACTTGAAGTGTAAGTTTCCAGCTACTTCAAACAAAGTTAAATGACAATCAGATTCTGATGCATGGGGAGTGTAAAGATTGTTATAACACTGAAATGACTGAATATAATACCTAGTTTTTCCTCTGACAATTATGACAATTTCTTGACAGTTTTCTTCTACATTTATAAGGCCCCTTTTACTGTCTAAAATTACCAACTAGGTATAAGTAACACATTAATTGCCAGCATTATTTTACTAGATATACCTGTAAGTTGTACTTAACGGAGCAATTTCTCTACATCTCACAGTATTGCTTTTATTAATTGTGTATTATCACCATGAATGCATCCGAATGATTTTGAATACTTTTATTTGTTCCAGTCAAATGTAGATCAGAAGTGTGCAAGTGAATGTATATATGCTTCTTTGTGTTTGTACTGAATGCTTACTGGAGCTGAAATAGCACAGTGGCTGTTGTTAGATATCAGATAAAACAGCAATCAGAAAAAAATACCAGTTACAACAGATGCAGAAATGTGCCTCATTACAAATGAGTGTGTGTAAATAGTATTTTTCTCCGGAAGACAAATTTGTAGAGGTATGAAGAAAAGGATAAACAAAGGAACATGCTGCATTCATTCCTTGGGAGTGCCAACGTTCATTCGCTATTGATTGCTACGTCTGCCTTTTCTGTAGTTAGTCAGTGAACAATCAGAAATAATTTTGTCCAAAAATCGTAAAGGCATCAAAGGCATTTTGAGGACTGTTTCACTTCCAGACCACACATTTTTAATTGGCGTTACTCACCTTGGTGAAACATAAGTTCTTTTCATGAGTATGTCACATATAGTGCAAATTATAAGGAGATTTCTCTTCGTTGCTTTTACTGCAGCACTTACATGGCACTTGGCTTGAATTAAAACAGTTTACCTTTAGCTTTTATGTATTGGTAGGAGTGAAGATGAGGCAGAATCATTAGCGCTTCTCCTAACAATGCAGTGAAGATAAATGTATAGACAATTGGAATTCTTGGAATCATGGAATCATAGAATAGTTTGGGTTGGAAGGGACCTTAGAGATCACCTAGTTCCAACCCCACTGCTGTGGGCAGGGACACCTTCCACTAAACCAGCCTCGTCCAGCCTGGCCTTGAACACTCCAGGGATGGGGCATCCACAACTTCCGTGGGCAACTTGTTCCAGTGCCTCACCACCCCACAGTAAAGAATTTCTTCCTAATATCTAATCTAAATCTGCCCTCTTCTAGTTTGAATCCATTACCCCTTGTCCTGTTGCTACATACCTTTTTACAAAGTCCTTCCCCAGCATTCCTGTAGGCCCCCTCAGGTACTGGAAGGCCTTCTGGAAGAGCCTTCTCTTCTCCAGGCTGAACAACCCCAACTCTCTCAGCCTGTCCTTGTAGGGGAGGTGTTCCAGCCCTCTGATCGTCTTTGTGGCTCTCCTCTGGACTTGCTCTTAACAGCTCGACGTCCTTCTTGTGTTGGGGAGCCCAGAGCTGGACACAGTACTCCAGGTGGGGCCTCACAAGACCAGAGTAGAGGGACAGAATCACCTACCTCAACCTGGTGGCCCCATTTCTCTTGATGCAGCCCAGGATCTAGTTGGCTTTCTGGGCTGCGATCACACACTGCTGGCCCATGTTCAGTTTTTAATCTGCCATCACTCCCAAATCCTTCTCCTCAGGGCTGTTCTCAAGCTATTCTCCTCCCAGCCTGCAGCTTGGGATTGCCTTGACCCATGTGCAGGACCTTGCACTTTTCCTTGTTGAACTTCACGAGGTTTGCACGGGCCCACTTCTCAAGCCTGTCCCGGTCCCTCTGGATGGCATCCCTTCCCTCCAGCTTGGTGTTGTCAGCAGACTTGCTGAGGGTGCACTCCATCTCACTGTCCATGTCGCTGAAAAAGATGTTAAATAGCACCGGTCCCAGTACCTATTCATGAGGAATACCACTCATGACCCGTCTCTATTTGGACATTGAGCAGTTGACCACAACTCTCTGAGTGCAACCATCCGATCAATTCCTTATCCAGTGGGTAGTCCATCCATCAGATCTATGTTTTTCCAATTTGGCCACCAGGATGTCATGGGGGACAAACACTTTGCACAAGTCCAGGTAGATGACATCAGTTGCTCTTCCTTTGTCTACTGATGTCATAACTCCACCATACAAGGCCACCAGGTTTGTCAGGCACGATTTGCCCTTGGTGAAGCCATGATGGTTACCAGTCATCTCTCCTTCATTTTCCATGTGCCTTAGGAGAGCCTTCAGGAGGATTTGCTCCATGATCTTGTCAGGCACAGAGATCAGACTGACTGTCCTGTAGTTCCCCGAGTAATCTTTTTTGCCTCTGTTGAAACTGGGGGTTATGTTTCCCTTTTTCCAGTCAGTGGGAACTTCATCAGACTACCATGACCTTTCAAATGTGATGGTTAATGACTTGGCAACTTCATTTGCCAATTCCCTCAGGACCCATGGATGTATCTCATCAGGTCCCGTGGACCTGTGGACCTTCAGGTTCTTTATGTTGTCTTGAACCAGATCTTCACTTACAGTGGGCGGATATTCCTTCTCCCAGTTCTTACCTTTGCTTTCTGCAACCAGGGTGGTGTGGCCCAAGCCCTTGCTGGTGAAGACCGAGGCATAGAAGTCATTGATTGAGTCGTTTTAATTGAAAGAACTTGTGTTGACGAAACACTTTGAAAATGTGATACTACATGGCATAATCTCAGAAATCCAAACAATTTATTTCCTAAGGGGCAAGATTCAGGTTAGACTGGGAGAACACCTACTATCTGTTAAAATAGATAAGCCTGAAATAGTTCACCCACAGGAATGCTCCCTCTCTACAACTGGTGATTTCTGTGACTGCAAAGCATCCTTCAGGAAATGTTGGTGCTGTAATTGGCTCTGCATTTAAACAGAGGAAGAGGCAAGACACTGTCTTCTGGTCCTTTCCAGCCTAATTTTATGTTTCTATTATTTTCTCTGACTTTTCCTTTCTTTTAGGATATTTGGCACACAGTTTTTAAAGGAAGAAATGTGAGATCAAGAAGCACTTAAATTTTTCTTTTAATATTTGTCTTACTTAGGGCAAATAAGTACTTGCATATTTGCCTTTTTCAAAGTATGCTTGTATATGCTGTTTTCCACACAGCAGATAAATCAAAGTCATCTCAAACTGAACAGGAGGACAACAATCAAAATTCAGATGCTGAAATCCTAGAAGAGAATTCTGACTTAGCTAGGGACCACGTGCTACATAGGTATGTTATATAAAATACAAAAAAAGTTGCTTCAGCCTTATGTTTAGGCATGTAATTGATCTTAATCTCATATGTGGTCCGTGAAAGTGCTGACGCACCTAATGTTAAGATTTTACTCAGGAGTTTCTCTAGTGTGGAATCTAAAGAGTACTTTTATTTTTGGCACAATATAAATAGTCCTAAAAGATAATAATTAATGTGTTTTGCTTTCCAAGGAGGTGGATTTTTTTCATATATGTATTCCATGAACTATACAGCTATATATGCACATATGTATGTGTCTATACATACATATATCTGAGGCATGTCATACATCATGTGACTGCCCTTGAGTGAGTATCTTCCCCTTTTACATTTATAAAAGCCAATTAGTTTTGTATTTTTTGTTGAATCGTTAGATGTTTAAATTTACATAAAGAGCAAAATAAAGAACAGGTTTTGTTTCTAAATATTTGATACTATTAACT
This sequence comes from Pterocles orientalis, assembly GCA_011057875.1. Lineage (NCBI taxonomy): Eukaryota > Metazoa > Chordata > Aves > Pterocliformes > Pteroclidae > Pterocles > Pterocles orientalis. Next base: position 1,227,057 of record WKFP01015302.1, on the reverse strand, counting down.
ATTTTAGACCTTTGTATTATTGATAATTATTGTTTCAGTTGTGATACAAAAACTAGGTGTAGTTTGTGAAAAGAAAAAGTAGGAAATATGTAAGACCAGTTAACAGTAGGATTTTGAAAGTTTTCCTATGTTAAAAATGAAGCGGTTGATGTGGATGGAGTATTATTTTGCAAAAAAATATTATCAGTATTTGTTTTAGTATTAAATTGGATGGTCTGCTTTTTCTTTTGTTCATTAATTTGGGAAAATGTTTTGTTTTTCCTTAGCTAGATGTTAATTTTATGCGTTACTATGATTTGTGTAGAATTTCAGGCTTTCTAGAAAGGTGGCCAAAATTAGAGAAATGGTTTTCAATCCATCAAAATATTCTAGTGAAAGTCAATGCAGAGACAGAAGAAAGTCTGATGTGCGAAACAGTGAAGGGAATTATAATGGAAGAAATTACCAAAAAACAGAATAAAAGTAAGTTTTCCTGTTCTTACTTTTTACAATTCGATGAGAAAATCTTTGTTCTTTATAATTAACACTGATAACTAGTTTATAAAACTGTATGAAAACACGTGTTTTCACTGGCCCTGCAAGACTTTGGGGATGTGAGTTAGTAATAACTGCGTTAGAACTGTGAAATTTCCTGTGACATTTTTACACTTTTGGAGGGTATGGACCAATTTCACATAGTTGTAAAGATCATTTGAGAAAAAGTTTTAAAAAATTTAAAAGAAAGCATCAATTGGATTATTTAAATTCTGTGTAGTAAACTATTACTAAATGCAGTCCTTTCTCCCTGGTTTAAATATTACATTTAGCTTCTTCACCATATGGAACAGCATAATGGTATATGAGACTAACTTGCCATTGTCAAGGTATATTCATTTATCAGCAGCATCTTAAAAACATGGAAAACACAGAGTGTTTTTGGCATGTGTTTTGGTGCATTTTTACTCCATTTTCGCTCTTAATCACCCAAAAGGAAAGAATAATTTAAAAATAAAAAAGGAAAAAAGATGAAGTATCCAGGGGACAAGATGCATCAAGTAAACCAGGATTAGTAGACTTCTAAATAACCAGGGTTTTTTCTTCATAATTATTACAAGAAAGTCTTGATGTGTCTTCTACCACCAAAACCCTCACCATATTGAAAAAATAGTATTAGCTGGAAGAGCACTCTTCACAGTACAAGTGTGGACCACTACTCTTACACACGGTTTCCAGTTCATGAAAAATTATTGTAAATTATGACACCTGACAGAAAATTGGAGGCAGTGTTTTCAAAGAACATCCTGCTTGGAATGGCTTATTTAATGCGCTTGATATAATTCATAGTCCAGCTGGTGTCAATGGAAAAATTTCTATTGATGCAAATGGAGTTGAGATTTTCTGGACAGAATCTAGCTATCTTGTAGAAATACCGTAAGGACTATTTACTCCCTAGGGAGAAATAATCCTTAAGCCAGTTACTGCCTAATTTCATATGTGTGTTGAGAGATTCCAAGCCGCCCTTCACTATTAGGTTAATATAAACAGAACAAAGATTTGAGCATGTATATTAATTAGTTAGCCATCAGTAGCATTTTGGGAGTGACATGATAAATCGAAATTTGTTTTCAAAATATTTACCAGAAGCTGAAATATTTGGTATAATTTATGTGGCCAACAGTTTCATCCGTTTTGTGAATTTAAAACAGGAGAATGATACCAGTTTTTCCATTGAAGCACCTAGCAAGGCAGATTTTTCAGAGACAGATTTTACAAATTTGCCAGATTTGTAAAACAAACCACATCTATTCTTTAAATGCTAGGTTTCTTTCAACAAAAAGATAAGACTTCACAACAGTGATTTAATGCAAGCCTATTTATTTTCTTGAATATTTCCAAATCCACAGCAAAACTGGCCAGAATTAATGAACCTGATTCTGAGCAATTAATTGATGTTAACTTAAAAATCTAGTTGTTTTAGGATCCTTCTGTGGTCACTGAGGAGATGCTGATTTCTTTCCAGACATCAGTTCAGACCTTGGAGTTGAATCACACTCTGAAGCTGCTAACTGCATTCAGTATTATTTTGCTGTCCTGTGGGTTAGCAGGGTTAGTTTTTCACTTGGTTCTTTCTCTACCCCATGATTTTCTCTGTCTTCTTGTTTTTTCCCCATCCATTTCATACTTCCCAGCTTCTCCTCAGAGTAAGGTGTCTTTTCCGTATTAGACCAGATTTAGCTCAATTTCTCTGTCTGTTTTGTCTTCAATGTTTGTTTTTCTTAGTTCACCCTTTCTCAAGTCTAGCATGGAACCAGTCAGTCTTCATAACTGTTCTTTACCTAAGCAGGGAGTCCTTGAAATTGTGATAGTTAAAATGAACCGCAGAATTGTATCAACACCACTGGCCTTGGTTTACCTGGTAAAGAATTTGTTTTGTATGCGTACATACGAATTCATTATCTTTCTGTTTCTCTCAGGGTTATGGCTTAGAAAAATATCAGTCCTGCAAAATATAAGCTTAACTGGAAAGTGATTTTATAACTATGGCATCACTGATTCAATAAGTATATTTTTCGATGAACAACAATGAAATGAAATATTTCAGTAGTGAAATATTGAGTGTGAATATTCCATAATGAAATATTGAATGTGTTCACTTGTTTTGAACTTGTTACAGTAGCATAGATGTGTAATTCTGTTTATTGATACTTGAAACACATTTGAAGGTACTAATTGTACATTCATATACAAGGGTCTACTCAAGAAAAATCAACAAGGAAAAAACTTTTACCTGCTACACATCAAGATCTGCTTCATCCCATTCCTGTCACACCACCACCAATTGAACCCAGATCAGATGAATGGATTTATGTAGATGAACCACTTCCCAAGGTATATTCTTTCATGATTGAAAGTCTTAGATATCAAAGTACATATTTTCCCTCAGTATTTTATGCATATTCTACCTAAATCTTTTGTTTCATTGCATATTGTTTTCTTCAGTGTTTTTCAATGAAAGATACAGCAGTAATGTATTATAAATATCTAAAAATACAAATAACAGTTGCTACTAAAATGCATAAGATAAGGAAACACACTTCAAGATTTTGATCAATTTTTCCTAAATTCTTCACAATGATGATGAAGAATAGCACATGGATGCAAAAATAATAATACTTTTTAATATTATGAAATACTAACGTAGACTTACTGGGTCAATTTCCTGTCTTTGACAAGGGCCTGTTGAGAAAGAATGTAAGAATGGGGATAATGTGCACTAAACTTTCTCCTGGGATACATATTTTCCTTGAGGAATGATCTGAAATTTAGGAGTTTCCTGAGATAACTTTATATCTGCACCTTTATGTTTAGTAGTTCACAATAGACTTTTAATCCATGAGTGTATCTAGCTGCTTTTTTTTGAAGCAATTTTGCTTTTTGGTCTCCCTGATATAGCTTGTATAATGCTCTTTCTGAAAAAATATTTCTGTCTCTTTGCTTTAAACCTGTTGTTTGCTTGGGTCATTTGATGACCCTAGTTCTTGTGTTGTGAGATACAATGAATAATAATTCTATAATAACCACCTGAAGGTATTTAAGATATGACAGGCATCTATTACATCTTCATTTTGCTCACTGTTGCTTTGCTTCTGCAATGCAGTCATAATCTGTTTAACTCTCCTCTTGTGGAGTGATTCAGTATGTTCAGTCGTGATTCTTGCCCTTCTGTCTGTCTATTCTAGTTCTACTGTAAATTTTTTTATATGGGGAGCTGGGACTGCATGCAGTATTTGAGATGTAGACTTGAAAGGTTCATGATAATGCTTTGTATTTTGTTCAGTAGTTACCTTCCTAATGTTTGCTGGTTTTTCCTTCACACCTGCAGTTAGCTTGCATATGCTGGGTTTCCTCTGGATATGGGCTTTATTTTGCATTTCATGACAGTCAGTCAGTCGAATGACACTTCTGTAACACTAGACAGTTGGCTTAGATTTTTACTGGCTTGAACAGTTGTGTACCACCAAATTTTGACACTTATGTACTCACTTGGTAGCTTCACTTAGTTTATAGGTATATCCAAAACCACGGACACTGGAGTATTCTACTGGCATTTCCCATTCATTTTGAATACTGCTACTATTTTTCCAAAGAAATGCACAGGATAAACACTATGTTGGTACAGCATCTGTAATCAGTTGTAAATAGTTGTAAATCAAAAGAAATACATAGTGAAAAAAATCAGTAATATGATTTCATTAAATAATGTTTCTTATATTTGCTAATGACACAGTTAAATGAGCTACCAAGAAATATGTCTGTTAATTTTACTGTTTTTAAAAAATTCACAGGAGGTGCCTGGTTTTTTAGTACCTTACTGGGAAATGGTAGAAAATACATATATGAATGCCATTAAAACTATACTTAGATGTCTCAGGGGTGAACAGCACTCTGTGATTTATTACTTAGCAGACATTAGGTGAGTAGAACTAGTATTACAATAATATTGTTGTGCATTTTTTTCCTGTGGCATTCTGTACGTCTTTTAACATCAAAATTATTTTAAACAAAATTTACAGAAAAAAATTCCAAGATTATTTGAAGCAGCCAGATCTTAAGCAGGAGTTTGTATCTCAGTGGCAATCAGATTTTAATTCAATTGATGATGACCTGCGAGAAGATGATGAAACAAAAGCAGAACTACACCAAAGAGTTACTGTAAGTAAATGTCAAAAGTTATAACATACTCTGAAGTATTATTTCATTCTATACAATCTCAATGCAACATGAATGACATTATTATTTACATCTTTTTTCCTTTTTACCAGTTCTCTTAAGCTATTTCACTTCTTTTTGCACATAAAGTTTTCTTCACAATTATTTATCTGTTTTTTTTGCCATATCTTTCTTATGTCTTGCTTCCTTTTTTAGGTTATACTGTGGTGTTCTGGCATATTGTTAAATAAATATTTCTCTTCTTTCTTTTTCTTTAATTTTTATGGTTTTCAGAGATTTTTCTCACATTATATTTCTATCATATTCTCATGTGATATTTCTATCATATTCTAACAAATCTTTGCAGTCATTTAGTATTTTCCATAAATGATGTATAGTAATACATGTCTTCTAAAACTGGTTCATACAAAGTACAGAGAAAGTATTTGAAATGCTTTAACTTAGGTAGATCTTTGCTGGGTCATATATGTCCTGAGAGCTCTTCAAAACAATCTGTGAGAGTAAAGGTCCTAACAAATTCAGAGCCAGATTTAATGTAGGCAGGAAGTAGAGCTACCTTTGACTTTCTTGGATTCCCAGTTCAGAGCAGACGTGATTTTTAGTTGAAACCGTATCAGGAAGTGCTCCCAGAAAAGGGGAATAAAATGCTGCCAGCATTGTTAGTTGAAGAGAACAATTCCTTTGCCTTTACCAAGGGAATCCTGTCTGTGACGCCAATAATGTCACGACCCAGCTCATAGAACCACCCTGAGTGGGACGAGTGGGGTTTGCGGAGGTTCTATATATATATTCCCTTGGGGCAGGTTAACGTGAGACGGCACCAGAGAATTGCGTACTGGCATATAATTTTAATGCATATAATTGTTTAGGGAAAAAGGGAAAATGTGGGGTATACAACAGAATCAAGGGAAGAGGAAAATCACTTGATAAAGGCAATCCATGAACATTTTACCATCCACTAATAACACAAAATCTCATAGCAATGGGGTAAGAATAGCATAATTACCAATATCACTAGGGTTAGTAATAAGCGCCACTAAAATAAGCAATCTACATGAAAACCTACTAAACAAGCCCTCAAAAGGAGCTGGCATTAAACTTAACAGAATTATAGAAGAAAACAAATTACTTGATAAAGACAATTCATGACAACACTACCAACCGCCAACAACACCAAATCTTCAGCATAATCTCCAGCAACACTAAGAAACCTGCAGCCTCTCACAAAACTTGCAGTCACTTTTCAATATTAAAATACACAGCCTACAGAAAACCTGGTAAACAAGCCCCAAAAGGCGCTGGCATAAAACTTATAAGGTGTTGCCATATGTGCCAGAGAGAGAGAGATCAAGAGATACTTGAAGAGAAAAAGAAAGGAAAAAGAGAAAAGAGAGAGAAAAGTTTTCACCACTCTTTGGATACTTGGGGAAAAGCGTCGACATGTTGGAAGGGTGGGGGGTTGCTTGATCAGTGTTATGGCTTGTCTGGCAGCAAGGAAGGGGTTAAAGTGTTGGCTCCGTTTCCTTAAATGGCTCTTAAGGAGCTACCCCCAGCCCTCTCCAAGGATTTAGTAACGGGGTGGGGGAAGGGAGGTTTTTGTAAGAAACTGCTTGGAAGGCAGGGTCCTGTTCAGGATGGACCCGCCCCAAGCCAGGCCCCAAGACAGGATCAGCCAATTGCGCCGCTCCGAATAACATATTGAGGAAGGACCACCCCCCTCCCCCCTTCTTCCGGCGCGGTGGGGGGAAGCACCACGTGTTTGGGAGAGGCGCCACATGGCGTGGCTGTGGGAGCGGCGCGGCTCTGGCAGCTGGGCATTCCCCCCCCACCGCCTGCTGGACTTCCGCGAAGATGCTGTAGCCCAGCCCCCGCCATGGCTCATCCGGGAGCCCTTCTTCCCAGGAGCCGATGAAGACCTCCGATGGTGGAGAAAGAGGAGCAGGATTTGAGAGATAACGGAACTGCACAGCACTTCTGGTCAGCGAAAGCCCCGCCATTTTCCCCTGCGAGTGAAGAAAACAGCCTTGGACCGAAGCTATAACCCTCACAGGAGTGAGGGAGTCTCTGGGGGACTGAAGCCCCATTGGAACATGGTCACCAGGAGGGTAGTGCATTTGAATTGACTACACCTCCATTTCCCCCTCCCCCCATGCCATGTGCCACTGAGGAGGGGAAGAGGTATGGAACAAAGCCTTTGGGCCTTGGGACGAAGGGAGGGGTGGGGGAGAAGTGCTTTTGTGTAAGATGCAGTTTCTCTCTTTCAATACCCTGCTTCTTGTTGTAAATAGTTAATAAATTCAGCTGTTCTACTGTTCTCCACGAGTCGTGTTGGTCTCTTGCCCGTGACCCTAAGTGGTAAGTGAAACCCTCACAGTTCCCTGCCTCAGCCCACAAGTTGTTTAGGAAACTGTACCTGTGGTTTCATGGACCACGACAATCAGTCTGTCAGCATCTCAGGAGTCCTCAGGTGGTGGGTGCAAGCACACGTTCTCTTTGCTTATTCACCTTTTATAAGCAGAGGCAATGCCTTACTCGGCATGTATTTGCTACTTTGTTGTAAGAGCAAGACTGAGTCCATTGTCAGAGTCAGCAGGGGTTTGATGTCCATCCTCGATGGCCTTCCTGAGTCCATCCTTAGACTCAGCAGGGGTTTGCTGTCCATTGTTGATGGCCTTACTCAGCAGGGGTTTTGCCAGTCCATTGTTAGTAAAGCCTTTGGCTTATTCCTCGCCATCTTATCTACAACTGGAATGTTTTGAGACACCACGAGTCATCGGAGCCTGGACAGTCAATTTGCAGTCTCTGCAAAACTACACGAATAGTCCTCCACACAAGGTGATAGTCCCATGTGATGCAGTGAGGCTGAGCTGGTTGGCAGTGGTGGTTGTACTTCTGTCATAGCATATTTAAGAAAGGGTAAAAAGCACTGCATGGCAGCTGTGAGAGAGGAGTGAGAAAATGTGAGAGAAACAACTATGAGGTCACCAGGGTCAGTAAAGAAGGAAGAAAAGGAGATGTTCCTGGTGCCAGAGCAAAGATTCCTGTACAGCGTGTGTAGAAGACCATGGTGATGCAAGTTGTTCTGCTGCAGCCCATGGAGGACCACAGTGAAGCAGACATCCACTCTGCAGTCCAAGCAGGAGTCCATGCTAGAGCAGGTGGATGTTTCCTGAAGGGAGCGGCAGCCTATGGAGAACCCACATCAGTGCAGGCTCCTGGCAGGACCTGTGGGCTTTAGAGAGGAGCAGGTGTTCTGGCAGGACCTGTGGCCTGTAAGGGACCCATGCTGGAGCAGTTCTTGAAGAACTGCAGCCTGTGAGAAGGACACACATTGCAGAAGTTCGTGAAAGACTGTATCCCATGAGAGGGACCCCACTCAAGTAGGAGAAGTATGTCAGGGGGAAGGAGTCGCAAAGACAACACATAAATGAACTCACCACAACTCCCCATTCCGATAAATTAAATTCAAATAATTTTCCCAAGTCAAGTCTGTTTTGCACATGATGGCAATGGGTTAGTGATCTCCCCATCATTGTGTTCACCTACGAGCTTTTCCATCATTTTGTCCCCTGTCCTGTGAGGAGTGGGAGTGATAGAGTAGCTTGGTGGTCACCTGGCAGCCAGCCAAGGTCAACCCAGCACTGCAGAACAGTTAAGTTGTATGCTTATATCTTTCTTTTATTCGGTGGCATATCCTTACATATATATCCTACAATGTGGACAACCATGAATATCTGATATCCTTCACCTTGGCTGCCTTCTATCTGTGCCATCACTGATGTGTTAGGTAGCCCAAAGACTAATAATTTGTCAACTTCCCTGTGGTTCTTGTCCGACAGAGGACAACTGGATTTATCTGAAGTCTTTGGACAGGGAGAGAGAAATAGGGTCTGAAATATTAGACTCTGGTCTATTGGTCTAAGACCAAGACCTGGTGAATATGAAATCACTTTATCACCTGATGCGTAAGCTCCTCATTGCAGGGCTAGGGGTCTGGAACACCTTTTTTTCTTTATCCAGAAACAGGTCATATGGGGTAGAACTGTTTAGAACTCAAGAGAAAGCTCATCTTAACCTACCCTAGCACTGCATTTAACAGCACTCTTCTCTTCCCAACTCGCATGCATGTTGTATGCACAGTAGGTCATCAGTGCTGTCAACAAGCCACAAATGGCTGTTGTTGAAGAGCCCTTAGTTATAAAGAATGTTTAAGAAAATGGAATGGAGCTCTTGAGATTGGAACAACACTTGAACTCTGGCATAATTTTCTTAGGATTTTTCATGTTGCACATCCCCTTGCACTGTTATTAGAGTATTATGAAGTGTATTAGCTAGCAAACCATTCAAGTGAAAGTTGTTGGTGCAATTGGGAGCTTAGCTATTCATATTCTCACATCTTACATTAGCTTAGATAGGTCTCTCTGCCTGAGGAAAGCAAGACAGCCTACACATCCATTTCATACTTTTGTATTCTTCTGTCTGGCACATGTGTAAAGCTACTGACTGTCAGCTCTCTGTAAGCACATGACTTCTTGCCCAGGCTTTGACACTTAAAACAATAACAAAAAACCCCAAATAGGAAGATGCCCTATGTAAAGGCAAAAAATAGAATTAAAAAAAATAAATATTAAAAAAGGTATTTAAGTTTTCTTTCATAATTATTTGTCATAACTGATTTTGTATTTTAGGACTTAAGAGATCTTCTCTGGGATATCTGTGATAACAGAAGGGAAGAAGCAGAGCAGGAACGTACTCATATTATGAATGATGGCTGGTTACCAGATCGCAGGGGAATTGCAATGAACCATTTCTTTTCACTTATGCAGGTATGGATTTACTACGGAGTCTGCAATGGAAGGGGACAATGAATTACATTTGGAGGACAGTTAAGCCTCAGAGAAATTTCATACGGTTGGCTTTGAATAAGTGAGGGATCGAGAATTATAGAATGATAGAATCAAAGAATGGTTTGTGTTGGAAGGGACCTTAAAGATGATCTAGTTCCAAGTCCCCTGCCAAGGGCAGGGACACCTTCCAGTAGACCAGGTTGCTCAAAGCCTTATCCAGCCTGGCCTTGAACACCTCCAGGGATGGGACATCCACAGCTTCTCTGGACAACCTGTTCCAGGGTCTCACCACCCTCACAGTGAAAAACTTCTTCCTAATATCTACTCTAAATCTACCCTCTTTAAGCTTAAAACCATTACCCCATCATCCTATCACTACACTCACCGATAAAGAGTGCCCCCACCTATGGGCCCCCTTTAGGTACTGGAAGGATGCTATAAGGTCTCCCCAGCTCCTTCTCTTCTCCAGGCTGAACAACCCCAACTCTCTCAGCCTGTCCTCACAGGGGAGGTGTTCCAGTACTCTGATCATCTGTGTGGCCCTCCTCTGGACCTGCTCCCATGTCTTTTTTGTGCTGAGGACTCCAGAGCTGGATGCAGTACTCCAGGTGGGGTCTCGTGAGAGCAGAGTAGAGGGGAAGAATGACCTCCTTAGGCCTGCTGGTCACTCTTTTGATGAAGCCCAGGATATGTTTGGCTTTCTGGGCTGCAGGCACACGTTGCTCATAGAATCATAGAATGGTTTGGGTTGGAAAGGACCTTAAAGATCATTGAGTTCCAACCCCCTGACATGGCCAGGGACACCTTTCACTAGACCAGGTTGCTCAAAGCCTCATTATGTTGAGCTTCTCATCAAACAGCACCCTCCTCAGGACTCTTATCAATCCGATCTCTGCCCTGCCTGTATTTGTGCTTGGGATTGCCCTGACTCATGTGCAGGACCTTGCACTTGGACTTGTTGAGCTTCATGAGGTTGGCATAGGTCCACCTCTTGAGCCTGTCAAGGTACCTCTGGATGCCATCCCTTCCCTCCAGTGTGTCTGCTGCACCACACATCTTGGTGTGGTCAGCAAACTTGCTGAGGGTGTACTCCATCCCTCACAGACACTTTGTCTGTGTCACTGACAAAGATGTTAAACAACACTGGTCCCCATACCAACCCCTGTGGAACACCACTTGTCACTGGTCCGCACTTTGACATTGAGCTATTGACCACAACTCTTTTGAGTGTAACCATCCAGCCAGTTCCTTATCCCACAAGTGGTCCTTGCATCAAATATGTCTCTCCAAGTTAAAGACAATGATGTCATGCAGGACAGTGTCAAATGCTTTGCACAAGTCCAGGTAGATGATGTCAATTGGTCTTCCTCTATCCACCAATGCTGTAACCCCATTGTAGAAGGCCTCCAAATTGGTCATGCACATTTTTCCCTTGGTGAAGCTATTTTGGTACCAATCACCTCCTTATTTTCCGTGTGCTTTAGCATAGTTCCCAGGAGGATCTGCTCCATGAACTCGCTGGGCACAGAGGCAAATTAAATAAGCAAATTTTCCTGCCTCTTCTAAATTTATCTAGTAAGTTAAGAGGCAAAAAGTAGATGACATTGCATGTGTTTAACTGTTTGGCAGAAATGGTTAAGAAAAATACCGTTATTATTGCCCAACACCCCAAACTTTCAGTTTGTAGGGTATAGTAAATTTTGTGAAGTAGTCAGTTGCTACAGTAAAGAAATTATTAACTGTTTTCAAAGAGTCTAAATAATGCCCTAGATAAAGATTTAAGGCCACCAACTAAAGAGAGAGGTCAAAATATCAAAAAAACTGCTTACGAACTGACCAACATTCATCCTGTAATTAGGATATTTATATGACTATTTAAAAACATATCTTGAATGATATACATAAAGGAGCCAAATTGAAGTCATACTTCTGAGCTTAAATCTTTTATTTTTCTACTTTTATATACATGCATAGCTTTGCATCCCTAATTCTCTTGTATGATGCAGTCTGGAGGAGATTTACTATGAACCTAGTTTGATCTGTCTTGTTTGTATATGCAGAATAACTTTTTAAAATCACAAATATATGTAATACAATTAAAATTGCAAATACATGTGTTAACCGTATGTAAGCTTTTATTTTCCTAAAGAACAATGCAAAGGAAACCATTTTAACTTTCTTTACTTAGTATATACTCACCCCAAAAAATGAATTATTAATGCTAAAATTATGGAACTAATAATACAATAACTATATATTTATTATGTCTTTTTTTGAGAAGCAGCCAAAAATAGGCTTCTTTGGTCTTGAGATCTCTGTCTCAAGGGTTTTTCTGTGGGAAGATACATATATTCCCCAGGTGGCTCTGTTATTGTATAAACGCATAGATTTGTATAAATGCCATTTATCAGATTTCTTTCCACCTCTCTGTGTACACACTGTCATAATAGAAGATATTTTCTCCTTAACTTATGGACAAGTGCTGATAAACCACAAAGGTTTTATCCTTCATTTTGTGAATGTGGTTTTGTGCATTTTCCCATGAATATGCAGTACTGTTTTGTCAGTTAGAAACTAACACCATACTGTATCAATAAATCAAAACATGACAGGTGTTAAATGTTTTTTGAATCTTACTTGTTTTTTTCCAAGATGATTCACACAAAAAGATCTTCAAGACACTTAGGTGTGTAAAGTCTGCTGAGTTCTTTGGTCCAGAAAGAACTATATGGCTTTTACATTTTTCTCCACCACTAAATCCTCTTTATTTTCTGCTCTTAAGAATTTTAATTCTTTTGAACAAAAAGATCCCTGTGACTTGTTGGTACTGGCATACTTGCTAGTATAGAATATATATACATCAAAATATATTGTAATTAAAATCAATGCATCAATCATTGTTTATTGTAAATAATTTTTCATATTCTAACAACTAATATTTTTATTAGTCCTTAGAATAGTGTGAAGACACTACTGATGTGAGTAGAGGTATATATTGAATACACTATAAAATTGCAAACACATGTTGCTCTCCCTCCAACCCTTAGGATTTAAAATTGCTTCTGCTATCATGAATTTAAAAATGTAATAAATTTGTTCTGTCCTGTTTTGAATTGTGATCTTTCTGCCCTTTCTTCTTGAGGTTGAGCTGGATCGTTTCCAAGATACAAAGAGACTTCTTCATGACTATTACAGGGCAATGGAAGGAAAAATCCCAACAGACGACAATCAGGATTTCACTAGAATCCCATTGTTAGATATTTTTGATGTAGAGCAGAAAGAGGATCAAAACAAATCAAGAAGGTAGAAATGCATTATTAAACTATATGAAAATCAACAAATAGAATGCACTGATAGCTTTTGGGGTGTATGTGGAAATATATGTGTATGTATTTCAAAAGGATGGGAAAATAAAAGTTTTTAACTAGGAATTATTAAATTATGGATCTTGAATGATCTTGTGGGTTTAATGTATCGCTGATTTTTTAATGATTTATCTGTATCATTTTCACTAATACATCTCTGAATTATAACACATTTTAAAAGCTGCCTTAGAAAGAAATATGCTAGAGAAAGGTTTCCTACTTCCCTCTGTGTTGCTGACAGTTTTCAGCACAATCCTCCTGTAGCTATTATTATAGAACCTTAACGGGTTTAAAATTTGCACCAACAAACATAACTTAATGGATTATGTAGTAACAAATAAAAATCAGAGCAGCCTACAAAGATGCACAGAACTGGATGCCATATTAAAAGGTAAGGGATACCATCAAATAATTTCACAATATAAAAAATGCAGTCAATAATGACACCTGCTTTTTAAAAATACTTACAATTTATTTAGAAACTGTCTGAGTAGTGAGGCTGTGCTTGTAGTGCGTGTGGAATAAATCAGCAGATCACACAGTCATTTGATGTATTTTTATCTATTTATTATTGTTCCGTAGCTTCTGTAGTTAAACTAGCCTGTTTTCTTATCACCCACACATTTCACCACTTTTTGTCTCTTGCTATGGCAAATTTTGAAAACAGCATTCTTATTCTCTTAGCATAGTCTCCAATGTAATTGTGAATTAACAGTTTATAAAAAGTGAGGTGTGAATTATGCCTTGTATTTCATTTATAAGGATTCCTCTAGTTTCTTGGAAACTGCCTTCACCAGAAATAAATATAACCAAGTCAAAAAGCAAGGGAACTCTACAGAAGAGTGCTAAGGATGAGAATTCTGAAAATGGAGTTGCCAATTTTGGGAAAGATAAAAGTCTTATTACTGATACATGGCAAGCAGCAGTAGCAGCAGTATCAAATATGGTAATAAATGTTTTATTTACTTAAACATTTCTGGATCAGACAGTCAAAGCCTCCCATTCAGCAGGCAGCCTGAACACACAGTCTTCACACTGTGTATCTGAATTTCATGCTTCTTGCTCCACTGATATTTCCATTGAATATGTTTGTGTTTCTATGAGGAGAATGTTGGGATCTGTGTATTATCAGCACCACTTTATTTACAACTGACCCTTTCATTCCATTACTGAGCAAAATAGGTTGAAAATTTACTATAGATTTACTTCTTCCATGATGAACTCTCCCCTTATCCCTCATTAGAAGTATAAGAGGGACAAGTTTTACCCTGTGATGCAATGTTTGCTCAAACCTTTCACAACTTCAAAACTTATGGTTAAATTCTTTTTTATCTATAACTAAAAGTAAATTAGGTAGGCATGGTTGTTTGCTAGGTTTACTTTTTCTTTTCTCTTTGATAATTTTAAAATAAGTTAATTTCTGCACTCTACAGTGTAACTGTAGTCTTGCTTTGCATACTATTGATTCTTACATTTCTCACTTTTTCCTAGAGTACAGGTAATGGCTTACAAGGATTAAAACCACTGTGTTTCTGTCTTGCATTTTTGCTGTAGAATTTTGTTTTGATAAATAATTAAAAAGTAGTCAATTTAATTAGTTAAAACATCTCCTATGTTTTATTCGTGTATGTATGTCTCAGCAAGTACTTTCAGTAAGTATAGGTTATTTAAAAGAGTAGTTGTGCAGTGTTGATACTACATACTTTACTGACTATGGTGTCAAGGTAACAGCTGAAATACAGTCTAAAGAAATAGAGGAAGAAAAAGAATGTCAGCAGCTAGAACTGAAAGAAGAAGGTCTGAAATCTTCACAGACACCATCAGGCAAAGCTACTGGGAAAGATGCCAAAGCTATTAAAAAGAAAGGTATTTGAAATTCAGACTTTGTTTTAACAGTGCTTGAAATATACTGAAATGTAAATATGTCAGTAACACAGAAAAGAGTAAGCCAAGACATTTAATTTGGATTTAATTTCTCTTGAGTTGTCAGATGTGACATAGAGCAATGTGAAAATCTTGTAGTGATAAAGGATTGCAGAGGCTTTTGAATGGCAATTATATTTATTTGATCATATGTGTTACTATTATGTAGGAGTAAATATTCTAAATAGAACCCAGAAAGTAAATATTAATTTTTTCCCCATGTACTGTCTTGGAATTGAATAGTTAGAATGAGTTTATCAAATTAAATACAATTCCGTTAAATTCTGCCTACTTTCCAGCCATAAGTCAAAATATTTGAAATATTAAAATAAAAGTACTGGAATAGAATGGATAAATCATCCAATACCTCAAGATATTTTTGAATGAATTTATCAGCCCTATAGTCGCATGGGTCTATCAAGGTCCATCATTTTTATATATAAAAACATATATATTATATATTTTATATAAAAAAACATACATATGTAACATGATGTGAATAAAGCCCATAAAATCTAATGGCATATGTAATCCTGAAAAAGAGCAGACTCCCATTGAGGTAGGTCTTCTCATAGGCCTGGCAAAAATCTGTCCAACCAGGTGAGAATACAGAATCTATTTGCAAAGGAGAAACAAACCTGAAAAACATTATCTCTTTAGTCTAGCAATTCAGGCAGTCACCTGGGAGCAATCCTGGCACGCAAGGCTGTGTATACATTTTTTCATAAATACTTCCTTGGGCAGATAGTGATTTAAGTAACTTCCACTTCTTTCTGCAAAGTGTCATAGCTTCAGCAGGAAGTGAGGCTAGTAGCCTAAACCTTGTATTTTCTGTAAAGACATTCTACATAGCAAGAGAGAAGGGCTCAGGCCCCGCACATGTGAGGGTAGCCTGAAATTCAGATACTCCGTTTCCAAGTGAGAAAGCTGTATCTGCTGAGTTATTATGCATAAAGCAGCTGTCTTTTTTCTTTGACAGACATTTTATTTGCACTGTGCTCTCTCTCTGGTCGATTCTGCTTATAGTACAGTGAACAAGTATAGCCCTGGAAATACTTAGCCACATGGATACCTAGTTTGTGAGCCCCAGGGAGCTGTAGGTGTGTGCTTCGCATCTCAGTGCAGCCAAGAGAGTATCAGTTTTTCAGATTTCTAGAAAACCTTTGTGATACAAAATCAGCAGCTATCATCTAACATGTATAAGTGGCTAGGTTGGCATTTGTGGATTGCTTCTTGGAAATAAATTGTTGTTCATACCTGGTGCTAGATAACTTACCTGAAATCACAGATCTATGAAGTGACAGAAGTCTAAATATGTTCTGTTGACATAAGACACCTGACTAACTGCATTTGTATTCTCATAGTTGGTCACATCAAGTAAGATGCCAAGAAAGTGCCAAGAAAGTGCCATTTTTCTTTTAAAAAAACTCACTGTCTTGTGAGTGCCTGTTTACAGATACATGAGAAATTAATGATTTACAGATGCCAGGAAATTCCAAAGACTGTGAGGGGTCTATTTTCCTGCAGGACCACCTACTACATCTGTGGTTGAAGCCAGTCCAGTTCCTATAACCCCAGAAGAATTAAAGAAACAAGAACTGACACTTAAAGTAAAGCAAGAATATTTCAGTGCCTTGAAACATGAGGGTATGTTACTATTTGGTTACTTATATTTGGGGAGCGATTGTTATTCCTAATTTAAGTGGTGCAATAATCAAAACTAGCTGGGAATTCTTCCTGGGAAAATGGATGAATAAGTAAGAAAGAGGAGGGGAGAGAAAGGAGTGTCTGGAGAAATCAGGAATTTTTTTAGGGTGGTAGCCATCAGTGGTTCTGGGGTAAATATACTTAAAATAAAAATGTGGTTTTCATTCTTTTTTTTTATCTTCTGTTTCATTTCATTTAATCTCATTTTTCTTGACTAAGCAAGTATTTATCATGAGAGAATAATTTGCACATAGGTGGATAGCCACACTTCAGTATTCAATTGAATTGAATTCAGTATTTGAAATGTTCTGATCTGGGAATTTCTTGACAATTATGTATTTCAATGATGCTTTTCTCTCTGATTCCCCCTTTATCAAGACACATGGGATTCAAGCAGCAGGACACAGATTTTGTTTATTCTCCCAAACCACTTTCCATAGAGACCCTTCCAAAACCTACATATTGTTCAGTCATTCTGTCTCTTTGTCTTACCCAGTAATTTCCAAGCCAGCTGGGCAATTTCAGCCAAAAATAGATGTCTGAAAAACAGAAGTCCCAAACTGAAAATGAGTTGAATTTTTTTTTTGACTTTTTTTTTCTTGAGGTTGCTTCATTTTCATCTTATATTAACAAAAAAAAAACAAGGTAGGAATCTAAGGAAGTTGAGCTATATTTCATAATTGCACAGGCACATAGCTATGATCTGAGGATCATAGTTTCACTTGCAGCTACAGTAACTGGATGCTTATTCTTTTGGTTATACAGATATGTAGAGACTAGCAAAGTCACTAGTTGTGGACAGTTGCTAAGTTTTTTATGTTGATTTTATATTCTGTTTCTCTGTTGCATAAACGTGCCTTGCTTTTTACTATGCTATTGATCAGAGCAGCTTTTTCAGTGGACTGCACAGTAACTGTTTCTGAAAATGCAGGGAGACAATAATTGTCATACACTTATCTTTGTAAGATACTGGGAGCAGCTACTCCAAAAAGAAAAAAAAAAAAAAAAGCAGCTAAGTCACAAATACGGCAGCCTTAAACTGTATTAAAGAAAAATGACCAGGCAAGGACAAAACATCCTCTAGGATACTTTCAGCTACTTAGAACCTTTACTCTTATGTCTTTCCTATCAAGTAAAATAACTCTCTGTGAGATCCAAATCCATTCTATGTTTAAAATTTCGAATGTCAACTCTTTCTTGCTCAAAACAGGAGGTGTACAGTGTTGCATTCTACTGTGGCTGGGAAATAATATCAAAAGGACGTGCTGTATTGTTTTCAGGGTCCGTCTTTCTACACTGCTTGCCTAAAGAAAGTTTCAGCCCCAAACCTAAGTATTTTGAAAACTTAGTAACATATATAATAAGGATTATAATATATATAATTTTACAGTCTTTAACTTTTAAGTCACTGTAAAAATTACGTATAATATTATTTGTTTAAAAGATTCTGCACTACAGGAGGTTGAATATGAAGAAAAATCAAGTTGAACACTGAATTTGCCTTCAGGATTGGAAATAGTCGCTAGCTACTGGTCCTCTTTTCTTACTCTTCTTTTGTAAGGCTTTTAATGTCTTTCAGTGCCTGTTCCATGCATCTCTCAATACATTACCTTAGCTGTCTCTTGATCCGCTGGCATGCTTTTCACTTTGGACATTGCTGACTTGTTCCCATTTCTTGTCCTTTTAGCTCATTTTTTTAAAGTATTAAGCTCTCGGTGAGAGACTTTTTTTTTTTTCTCAGTTCTTCCCATTCTGAAAACTAAAAAAAATTTGAGTAATGAAATTCTCAGTGTTTTGAAAGGTTTCATGTAAATATCTATGCATAATTTTCATAGAGGTGAATTATTTTCTTAGTGCTTACTAACCAAACTCTTCTGACGTAACCTGAATTTTAAGATATCACAGAATCACAGAATCACAGAATGTTAGGGATTGGAAGGGACCTCGAAAGATCATCTAGTCCAATCCCCCTGCCGGAGCAGGAACACCTAGATCAGATTACACAGGAACGCCTCCAGGCGGGCTTTGAATGTCTCCAGAGAAGGAGACTCCACAACCTCTCTGGGCAGCCTGTTCCAGTGCTCTGTCACCCTCACTGTAAAGAAGTTTTTTCTCATATTCGAGTGGAACCTCCTATGTTCCAGCTTGAACCCATTGCCCCTTTTCCTATCACTGGATGTCCCAGAGAAGAGTCTGGCTCCATCCTCCTGACACTCACCCTTCACATATTTATAAACATTTATTAGGTCACCCCTCAGTCTCCTCTTTTCCAAGCT
>WKFP01015302.1:1145975-1208209 GCA_011057875.1 Pterocles orientalis | reverse complement strand
CAGCTCTTCCTGGGGTTGTTTACTGTTCTCACATGACCGTTTGATGGTTCAGCTCGTTAATGGACCAGGTTTCTATTAAAAGTATTTAGCTGTTTGACAGCCATGTGCTGCAGAAGCCAGGAATGTGTTACAGGCTGGTGAAGGCTGCTGCTGCTCTCTCATATAGAGATAAACATAAACACATTTTTAAGGGGTGACAAAAACTCCTCCCTGTTCTTGGATTACCCTTAGAGTTAAGCACAAACCATTAGCAAGCAAAGGAAGTGCTCTTGAGGTTAGTTCTCCTTCCTTCCCGTTCAATCCGTGAGCTTCTGCACATTTTAGGGAAAACAAAAAAGTTCAACCTCTTTCAGAAACCCAAAACGAATATGTGGCAATGAGAAATCCAGACCGTGGCAGTGTGAGAGCTGTCTAGGAATCCCATTGCAGCTCCATTTTGGTGTAATTAAATGGGCAGTCCTGATGAGCTGGTGGTTTTCGGAGCTGTTGTGCAAGAGCTGCCAGAGGTGTCCTCCCAGCAGAGCCCCGTCTCGCCTGGTGCCGAGAGAAGAAGAGAGAAGGACTTACTGACGAGCAAAATCTCGTCTTGCACAAGTGCTTGGTGAATAAACATCATGATGTGGTGTCTGATCAGCTTGCACTGCGGTTCTTCCAGGGAATCACAGAATCACAGAATCACAGAATGTTAGGGATTGGAAGGGACCTCGAAAGATCATCTAGTCCAATCCCCCTGCCGGAGCAGGAACACCTAGATCAGATCACACAGGAACGCATCCAGGCGGGCTTTGAATGTCTCCAGAGAAGGAAACTCCACAACCTCTCTGGGCAGCCTGTTCCAGTGCTCTGTCACCCTCACTGTAAAGAAGTTTTTTCTCATATTCGAGTGGAACCTCCTATGTTCCAGCTTGAACCCATTGCCCCTTTTCCTATCACTGGATGTCCCAGAGAAGAGCCTGGCTCCATCCTCCTGACACTCACCCTTCACATATTTATAAACATTTATTAGGTCACCCCTCAGTCTCCTCTTTTCCAAGCTAAAGAGCTAATATAGAATAATCACATGTAGAGAGCTTGGAGCAAAACCAGTGAGGTTAATTTTAAAGGACCGGAGGTAAGAAACAGAAAAGCAAAATTTGATTGTGATTAGCATACATAATTATTTAGGTGTGTTTTCTTTAAAATTTATACATAACAGGGTACTCATACTTGCATCATTAAGCTTCTAGTTCTGTTGCAGTATAGTATTAATTTAAAGTCAATATCTCTGTCTACGTAAACATTCCCTACACCTCTGTGTTTGTTTTATTAAAATACTTGTTACCTTGTGAATGCTGATGCTTACAGAAGACAAACTTTTGTAAAATACATGGTGTAATAGGGATGATTCTGAAAAAGAATTTGTTCAAGAATATGAGAAATTAAATAAATGTTTTACAGCCTATAAACAGGTTAACATCTTGAACTTTATGTGCTTCAGACTGAGAATTTCCCTAAATTTTTATCAGTATTAATGATTATGCCATTACTGTTTAAACAGAGGTAGCCACAAAAGCTCGACTAGAACTCATAAAAAGTAAAGCTTTATCATTTGTTGAAGAGCTAACAGTGAAAGCAGAAGAGACATATAAATATATGGAAAAGTGGCTTGGATCCAGGTTCTTGGCAGAAATGTCCAGGTAATGTATCTCCAATTTTAGGAACCTTTCTCTATGCCTGTTTTAGGAACAGTTCTCTTCTGTGTCTTAGATCTGCCTCTATATAGGTCTCCTATTGCAGTCAAAAGGCTTCATGCTGCCAGAGGCTGGGTACATTTCATAATGGTTTTGCTGAGTACAGAATTCACACAGAGGATTTGTAATCCTTCAGGAAAGCTCTCAAAGTGTAAACAGATTAAAATTTGAACCATGTATTAAAAGCCCTCATTGTTTTCTGCATTTACACTTCACAGTGTTGAAAGGCTGATTGAGGTTGCACGACATCATATTGAGAGTTCTAGCAAAATCCAGTACAAAATTACTTTAGAAGAAACGGATTTCTTCATCAGCAGTGATGTAAAAGTGATTCCTGACCCTGTTCCTTCAACACATATTCCAAACGTAGAGACCCCTGGAAGTAGTACTCTAACTATTTCACAACTTGCTACACTTCATAAGCAGTTTCTACAAGTGGCACCTAAAGGTAAGAAAAATTTTTCACTCCTGAAGGGCTATTAGTTACCTACTTTAAAGTACCTGCTGGGAGCTACTAAACGTTAGTTACCTATAGTGTTAAAGATCATACTACAAGTAAAGATCGTGCTACATATAAAAGTCAGAATGCCGAATACTGGAAATGTGAAATACCAGACCACTTGAATGCTTAAAATGCTTATTAAAATATCTTTGCTATGGGCTTTATATCCTGAAGACCACATACTTAATATTTCTCTAACAGGTGTCTCTGTAATATATTTTTAAGAGTGGTATATATCATGCTTATTTTGCTTAAAGATGTGAGTCTTTAACTCATTTACTAATTCATAGCTCAGCTGAAGCTATATTATTTTAAAACTTTTTAAAATAAATTATGATTTTCATAAAACTATTATACAGGGTTTGTTTTAACTATTGACTATTGTATTCTTCAAGTCAATATGTGCCATTCGTTTTGGGTGATTTGAAAGTGTTAACTCAGATATGTATTTTTGTTCCTTTGTATATGAATTTATTGGGTGCCTACCCTCTAGTTACAGGTGTCTTAGGCTTTGGATGCATAAAAAGAATTTCTTGCAAAATGTAATACTGCTGTATAAATGTTATAAAATAATTCAGGTAAAGCAGTTTTCATCTGAGATGGAAAGAAGTTAAATACATATTTGCAAAGAGTTTCATTACTACCAGTGTTCCATATTATAATTACAATTTTAATATGATTGCCACTAAGATTGTGAAATACAATGTGTAAGCATGTTCTTACAGTTTTGGATTTAGCTCTTCTGATGTAATAAGGCCATAAAGGCATAATGAAGTTTAACTTAATTCTTTATTCAGGGATATTTTTCATGTATATATATGAAGAAATTCCGCTTGGGTTTTGAGCATGAGCCCATTTTAGGCAGAAAGAAAGATTTAGAGTTTTCCTTTAGAGAGAAGCATATCATGTAATCTATAGTGTAGGAGCATGGGTGTGTTTGTAAGCATTCCAAACTCTTCTACAGTGATTAATTTAGCAGACAGTATTGCATGTATTATGCTATGTTAAATTAAAAATCTGCACATTTGTAATCACTAGGTAGAACCATAGAGGTGAAACACAGATACCAGTCATAGAATCATAGAATCATAGAATCATAGAATCATAGAATCATAGAATGGTTTGGGTTGAAAGAGTCCTTAAAGATCATCTAGTTACAACCCCTCTGCTGTGGGCAGGGACACCTCCCACTAGACCAGGTTACTCAAAGCCTCTCTCAACCTGGCCTGACTGGTCATTTCACTTTAAAGGTTTGCTTTTGTGTTTAAATTATCTATTCGTTAAGCTATTTAAAACTAAAAAAATTTGTCTAATACAAGCTCTAATATTCTTGACATGTTTAACAAAGAACAACTATTTTCCTTGTATGCCTGTAATAACTAGCAGAAAAAAAATGAAATATTTTTCTACCATATTGTCCCTTTAGTAATATTATACTCACTAAAATGACACAAGAAAACTTGCATGGCTATCCAAAAAGGTAAATATCTTAATAGTCACTAGACAGTAGAAGAATGCTGTTGGCTGTTCTTTGGGATCTTATTTTAAACAATAATTCCTTACCATTTTCCCAGAGAACAGGCAGCAGCATTCCTTTATTGTCTGGTGACTACTAAGTCAAGATATTTACCTTTTTGGATAGCTGAATTAGGCTGGAAATCACGAGCTATGCAAGTCATCTTTAAAATACTTCCTCCCATTCTCTTACACACTTTGAGATCTCATAAGTCACATCCCAGATATCCTAGGGTAACCACTCCCCTTCATTATAGAAACTCCACAGGAAGAGTTAAATCTGTGCTCTCCTAAAACACCAGGAAAATTTTTCATGTACTTCTGTCTCTTCTTGCTCATTCAAATGCTCAACAGAAAATACATGCCTCCTTAGTAGTTAGTCTCTTACTGAACAAAAGAGGGAAAAACACTATAGCACCCATCACGCTGGCAGTGAAACTGATGGACAGCAACTCTAAAGGAGATGCAAAAAAGTAACAAGCTAATCTGTGTCTTGGAGAGCCTCTAAACAGATTGAGATTCGCTGCCAAACATCTAATTCTTACTCACCTGAGCCGTCCTCTGAGCATTCATAACATAAATCCAGACACACAAGCACACAAGGCATAGGGTATAGGGCAAGTCTAAATAGAATAATTCCACCAATCTTCTATACTATGTAAACAGTAAAATTCCTAAATTTGTTCTGAAAATGGAATATTAGGCTTATTTTCTATAGCATTATGGAGATAGCTTGAAGAAGAATTTTATCTAGAAATCCAAGCAGAACAAAGAGTAAGAAAGATGAAATTATTATGTTGGAAGAAACAAACATGTTAACAGTTTTCTCACAGGATATTTGGCAAATATCAAAAGGATGTCTTCTCATGTTTAACAAATTGCCAAAAATGAAAGCAGAAAGTGGGAGTACCAATATGCTTTAATTTTTTTTGTATTTACAAGAGAAATCTTATAAAAATTGTAAACAGCTTTGTGTTTCCTAGGAGTTTAAAGTATTAAAGAACTGCTGATTCATCACAACTTTGTTCAATCCCGAACGCTTGGTTCTCCATGGAAGCACATTGCCATTCTAAGCACCGATGGACAAAAAATACAGCCCTTGCTGGACCTTCCTACCAACTGACACAGTCTTGCATTTGATAAGGAAATATTTAAATTATTATTTTTTATTATTCCTAGTGCCATTGCCAGAACTTCAGGTGTCTCTGCAGTATTTGTTAATTTCACTAACTCCTCTGATACATTTGTTAACAGTGTTTTAATGTATTGTCTCAGGAACTGTGGCAGGTGTTAAATAGAGCTACTAACGTTCACTTTTTTTCTTTTCTCTTCTACAGTCTCTTTGGATGTGTTCTTTTTTTATCAACAAACCTAAACTAACTATCTATTAGATTTCATTCCCTTGAGCACTATATTTTTCCTATGGCTGCATCTATTGTAAATTCAATTAGCACACATATGGAATGTCTCGTTTTTGTTTAAAGGTGATATTTTGGTATTGTGTTGCATTATCAAACAAACCAAAATAGATTCTATCCTGGACTTTTTTCCTCCATCTTATGACCAAATTACACAAGGGAATTTTAAATTTTATTCTTTTTTTTTTTACAGCCATGATCCTTATGAACCATTCCCATTTGAATTATAGAACTGATTACTCATCAGAAATAAACTTCAGTCAGGTTTTTAAAACTTCTATATCAAATATCTAAAAAATGTTTAAAATGCTAATTTATAAAACTATAAAATAGTCTACTAGGATATGAACCATTCCCAGTAAAACATAGAGGACAAGCTATGACCAAATTGTATTGTTATTTCTTTTCAAATTGTAGACTTGTCAACTAAATTTTACTGTGTTGCTGTATTTGGAACACATTTAAGCACATTAAAGTGTGCATCTGGTTCAGATGAAATTTTGCCTTTTTAATAGAATATTTTGTTGAGTGGAACACTCAGAATTTCATGCTGATACTGAATAATGTCTATATGATTATGCTATCTCTTCCCAAGCACTTCTGTAGAAACAATTAGTGAGTTTACAATAGTAGTCCTCATGATCTGACTTTGATGTGAATAGAGAGTGTCCATATGTGATCTTAGAAATAAGTTCATAATCTCTAATTTATTTTTTCTAAGATTATATTTCTTTTAAAAGTGTGTTTTTCAAAACTTGAAAATAAGAAAGTTTACGTTTGTAGACGGAAGAAGTATCTTCTACTAGATAAATTATATCTGTAGTAAATGCCTAAACTTTTGGAATATCAAGCCCTTAAGCAGAGATCCAGAATAGATACAATACCCCTCCCAACAGATAATGGAAAAATTGGTAATTCTACTGACTTAGTTTAATTTACATCTCCTGTTGTCTCTTACCAAATCATGTATGCTCTTTAATTTCAGAAATCTGTGACTGTTTGCCTATGCTATTTAAAAATCTCTGTATCCAATTACTTTTATGAAACATATTTAACATGTTTGTGTATGTTTCTGTGCTTTTGAATATATATCCAAATTTTAAGATTTCAATCAACATGACAGAGGAGCTCTCCTTTCCCCTCATTGCATCTGTGTAGCAACGGGCATACCTTACTCTGTGTGATTCTAAATTTAAAACCTCAATTCTTGCTAATTAGTGAAGACTGGGTATATAGCATGTCAGAATCAGTAATAATCAGTAAACAAATGAAGTAAATATTTACAGTGAAAATCACCTGCAGGGGGTGATGAGGATCTCAGTATCTTGGAGTGAATGAATCATATTTTTAAGACTCCTGTCTTTATCATCTAATGACAGAAGTATCCCATATTGCCAGCTTTTAGACCACTAAGGTTAGATGAATATAATCCAGCCTCAGGATTTATTTCACTCATTCATCACTCATAGCATTACTATAGATCCTGGTGCATAACTTGCATAGATCATCCTCCAAACTTCTGGTCAGAAATTGCTATGGAAACATTATTCTCAGTGAGAATGGAGGGGACTAGGAATCTGTTTAAATGTTTTGGTAAAAACAGAAGGGAATAAAATGTTAACATAATTCTCTAGTGTAGATTTACAATCTCTTCATATTTTGTTGTCTGTGTAAATTTATAGTCTCTTTAATACAGTTCCTCCGTTTGGGAAAATATTTTCATGCAGTGCCTGCTGACTGGTGTCAGCATTTTCATTAAGAAATAGTTTTAAAATAGTCTCTTTTGTGTCATATCATACCTGTGCCTTATAGCTGAGGCATAGTGATAGCTTTTTGTTTCCCATGTCCCTTTAAAATGTCACAATCATGGTTCACAGGGTGCACATCTAATGTACACTTAGGCTGCTGTCATTCTTAATGCTCCTTTTTGAATGTTTATTCTTCTGTTTTCAGTTTCACTTGTGGTCATAATCTTAATTTCTTCACTAAGTTTTTGCATTTGTTCATTATGTTCCTACACTGCTTATTGAAACATGTAAATACTTGATGATGTCACCTTGCATATTGGTGAATGATTCTCATTTTTAAAAAGATTTTAATGAAAAACGGTTCTACCTTGTGTAGCTTTTTCTACCTTATTTTTCATTTTTATTTCATTAATGCCAAACTTTTGTGTGAAAAACAGGTTGCATCATAAGCCAGCATCAGGCTGGCTTCCTTTTGTATCCTGTGTTCTTTCCATAGTACCGCTGCAACGAATCCTGCCTTTTCCCGTGTTCCCAGCTTCCTCCCACTAGTCCATCGCCTGTTCCTTTCTGTGTCTTTTAGCCCCATTTAAGAAAAAAAAAAGAAAAAACAAAACAAAAAAATCACAACTGTTTTCTTTCACGTCGTCTTATCTACATGTTGTGCTTGCACAGCTATGGACAGGATGCACTGAATGCTGTGAGTGATTTGGAGTTGAGTTTAGGCTGACCTACATCTCTTGGCCACAGAGTGGGTGGAAGCTGGTCATATCTTGGCTTTTTCCTCAGTAGAAGTGTTATGAGGATCTTTCTCCTGTACTTCAGAAGATCTGAATGAAATGTATAGAACCTTCATAACTCTAACTTACTGACAAACTTGATTCAAGTTAGCCGTTCTGAAATTATCAGTGAGGGAGAACTGGCAGACAGACAAATTGATGTAGAGATGTATAGGCAACACAACTGCATAACCTTCGTTTCCTTAGGTAAGCATGGTAAGAATTCACTGGGGGGAAGGTTTGTAATGAGTATAACCATAGCTTAGATGGGTTAGAGAGCTGATCTGATGTTTTATGTAAACACATGATTTCCCAAACATTTTTTTATGTTTTGAAACAAAAAAATGTAAAACTTGAAACATGTTAGTAATGCTGAAGGTTCATCTCACAGGGAATCTTATCTCTGACGGTGGCTCACAGAATCTACTAATTTTTCTAATCAACAGCAAATTTCTGCAAGTGTCCACATACCTCAAGAAGCAGTAGGCACTAGAGAAGTGTTACAATTTTGTCCCTTCCACCCTCTGACTCGGACCAGATCTGTTAATCCTGCCCCCTGTCTCTTTCTCACCTTTTCTTGTGGTTTTGTGGCTTTTCATCTTTAGTGTCTGTTAAGGATGATTCTCCTCTCTTGTTGGTCCTGGGTACGGTACTTAGGCACATGTCAGAAAAAGCTTCTGTGGTCTAGTTGTTTTTGCTGTCTATGTGGACCACAGCAGGTACCTCAGATTTAAAGTTTTTTATAAGGATCACACATAATAGAAATGTATTTAAACTGTGTCCTAACATTTTTTAATATAATGGGCTTTCAGGATGCTCAAAATAGCATGGAGCAGACAAACTGTCATTTTTATGACAGCGGGAACAAACAGTTCTCACAAATTGTATAATGCGTATATGAAAATTTGCCCCTTCTTGTAAAATAGAAAAGAGTGGGGTACAAGGACTATTTTTCTTAAGACCTTTTAAAGCACCAGAAATGGCATTTCTTTCTATGATTATCTTAATGTAATCATTAATTTTGCCTCTTGACGTACACATCACAGCAAGGAGGGTGGGGATTCAGATTCTTCTTAGGTCGTTTCCTCCGTGCTTTACTTTTGCTATTTCCCAATGAATAGATTTCTAGTTTTATTGCCTCAGTTCTGAATTGATTTTGTCTTCATTATTTGACTGCTTTCTTTTCAAACTCATGACCTTATTGCAACAGTGTACTAAAAGAGTCATTAAATTACTTGCCAAAAGTAGGTGATTCACAAGCTCTAGAGATAGAATTTTCAAAAATGTCAGCTTATGGCATTTGCTCCTACAAAATATAAGAATGACCATCTTGAGAACAATTTGGGAAAATAATGTTGAGGACAATCTCAATACTTTAAGAATGTTTCAATTTTGAGAACCAAACATGAAGCTTATACAGTTCCTCCTTCTCAAAGCAAAATAAAAATATTCTGCAGATAAATATATTTTGAGAAGGTCAGGTCAGCTGCGTATGCTGTAAAACATCTTATGCATTCTGTGTCAGGTATTTGATTATGCATTTATGGACTTGCTCCAAGTTAACTTTTCTGTTCATGTCAGGGGTAATGGGCATCAAAAAATTTTGCCTCAAAAACTGGTTGCATATTCTTCAGGTAGTCAAAAGAGAATTGAAGTAAAAACTGACCGTTTCTTACAAGGGTCTTGGGTAGCCTCCAAGTGATTTAAGAGTAGATCTCAGTTTTCTTTGTTCTCTTTTATGGCTGTTTATTGCAAGTCACAGTCTAATCCCAAATTATCAAAATAATAACAGAAAAAGAACAAATATAATTGATAATTTATGAAATAAAAGCTATTTTGTATTTAGTTTTTTCTTTTTAAATTTTAGCCATAAGAGCACTGAAGCACTTTAAAAGCAAGATTAATTCTTCTAGCAAGAGGGAAGCTGGTGACAGAGAGAAAGAGAAGAAGGATTTGGAATATCAGAGAACAAAGAGGAATTGCCAGTTTCCAAAAATATGGCTAACAAAATACTCCTGGTTAAAATATGATGATGAAAAGGGAATAATGTTTTGTGCACCGTGTCGTAAGCATAATGTGGATTTGGGGGAAAACATTCATAATTTTTGTTCTGGCACTGATGACTTCAAACTTGAATTTATAAATACACACCAGAGTAGTGAAGCTCATGCCTGGGCTACCTGCATGGAAGCTGCCAGTACTGCTTCACCAGATATAGCTTCTGCTAAGCAGATGTTGAAGAGCATGAACTCCATAACATTAGGCAGAGTAGAAAATATTTTTAGGACATGCCATGCTATTGCTAAATCTGGTCGTCCCTTTACTGATCTTGACTGGATGTGCAAACTAGATGATATGAAAGGAGTGGATATTGGTTCTGTATTTAGAAATGACAAGTCAGCAAGAACATTTATACATTTTATTGCTGAAGTAGAAAGACGAGCTTTGAAAGAGAAACTGGAGAAATGTAAATTCTTTTCTATTATTAGTGATGGAGTCAAAGACGGTTTACTCCAAGCAGCTGCAGTTGTCTATGTACGCTTTGCAAATGAAGGAAAAGTCCACTGCCAGATCGTTGGGGTTCAGCCTGTTTACAAAACTGATGCTTCAACTATAAAAAGTGCAATTGAGGAAACATTACAAATAAATCTTCACCTCAGTCTGTCAAGCCAAGACTGGTCAAGAAAATTAGTTGGGTTTGGAAGCGATGGGACAGATGTCATGGTAGGAGAAAATAGTGGGGTAGCTAAACTTCTGAGGGAAATTCAGCCGTGTGTACAGTCTGTGCATTGTTTTGCTCACCGCCTAAAGCTGGCTTACAAAGGAGCACTGAAGAATATTCAGCTATACAATATCTTAAACAATGTATTGAGAAATATGTATTACTTTTATCATAATTCACCTCTAAATAAGAATAATCTCAAAGCCACATATGAAGCCATTAAGCTACACCCGGCTATTCCTTCTCGCATTGGAGGCTCCCAGTGGCTTTCTCGTCTACAGAGAGCTCTACAAATTCTCCTTAAAGGTTATCCTGCAATTGTTCTACATCTGAGTAAGGTAAGTGATTTAAAATTTGGATGTAACTTCAGGAAAAAATAATTGCTATGACTAATTTTGGTCCACATACCTGACGCTTTCTTTTTACGTATTGATTTCCAGACTGAAATAGATTCAAGAGCCTCAAAGCAGCAGAAGGTTAAAGGCCTTTTACACCTCCTTCTGAAAATGGAGATAGTAAAGTTTTCTCACTTCTTGTTGGATGTCATCAATGTCCTCAGCATTCTGTCATGTGTGACCTCAGATCAGAACTCCTCCATTGCAGACATATTTGCAACTGTGCAGTCAACACTGGAAACACTTCACATGTATCAAACAAGGTCTGGCATTTCTAAGAACTGAACTAGTGTGTCTTAGAATATAATAAAATAGTATTATGTATTGGTTTACATTCTGTATCTTTCAGAGCTGGTCCAAAGGAGCGCCTGATGGAGACTATTCAACACTTTCATGGTTACCAGCTTGTTGGAAATCAAAATATTTCAGCAGTACGAACCAAAGTACTAAGCAATTTGGTGAAGAGTCTACGTGATTGTTTTTGTGATGCAAGTCAAGATGTTTTGAGAGCAACTACTATTGGAAGTTTTAAACTATGGCCTGACAAAATGAAACAAGGTATATAACAGTGATAGTAGGTATTTGAAGTGCACCTTCTAAATTTTTTAAAAGCATAAAAGTATTTTTGTTTGGCCTCTGTTATAGAATTTGGTGAAAAGGAAGTATCTGTCTTGACTAAACATTATGAAGTCATATTAGAAGCTGCTGGTGTGAAAATAGATGAAGTAGAAACTGAATGGAGCATGTTGAAATCAGAGCTGTATAACAGGTAATAAGAAAACTGCATTTGTGTCTGCTTATTGATTTATTTAAAAGGATTATGGAAATACATTTAGTGATAATTATATTTATATTTTTTACCATGGTTTTTAGATATCAGAACATCCAAACCTTGACGTGGGATTCAGTGAACTCAGATTATTCTAAGAAGTATCCGAACATACTGACATTGGTAGATTTGATCCTAACCCTGCCTGCAAGCTCAGCTGAAACAGAGCGAGGCTTCAGTCAAATGAAGCTTACCGTGATGCATTTGCACCCTAAACTAATGTCTCGAAGTGTGACGGATCTTATGATAATTCAGATGAACTCTCCAGATATCAAAAAATTTGACCCCCAGAAAGCAATTCGTTTGTGGAATGCTACTTGGCAGAGAAATAGAAGACTGCAGGAAGGTGATAGGATGACAAATGAAAGACCGGATTGCTCCTTGGAATTTGATTTGAAGAGACTCTGTGGAAGCGACTAGATGAACATTGTTGGATTTTACTTCACAGTCTTCTTGTAACATACATGGACACTTTAACAGAATACTTTGTGGGGTTAATGAGTGTAAAATGTCACAATGCATTATAATGTTAAAATATGGCTTTTCTTTATGTTCACTGCTGAATCACCAGCAGGTGTTTACATTTGCCCTTCTCTACACACCTTCTATAAATCTGAAGACAATAAAAATAACAGAGTACATTGTTACCCTGGTGACATGTGGACAGAGGGATGACTCATAACTTCTGATTGTGCATTGCATTTAGCTGAGTCATTATAACCACTAGAGTTAACTGTCATCTTACTGTCGTCTTTAATAGTTCAAGAAGCTTCATTGGTTCTGAAAGCCCTGATTTTATTTTGATAAATGTGTGGAAAAGCAATGCATTATTTTTGTCAAATGATTGCTTGACCTCTGAAGCCTATGAATTTTGGGTCACACCCTCTCTCCATATCTGTACATGCTGCTACTTTTTGTTCTCTTATGGATAAGGTTTAACAGGACCTTTCACAGATTTTTGTCAGCCTTGTCTTTCAGAAGACTTTCCTACAGAGGCAGAACAGTTCAGTTTTCCATTGCTGATTATTAATTGCACAAATCAATCTTCCCATAGCAAATATGCTTACAGCCAGGATATTACTAATATACTTCATGGCTTGAACCACTTTTTTTTTCCCTGTAAAAATGTTTGTTAGTGTTGCAATAAGAATGCTGTATCTTGATTTTTAATCTAGGAGCTGACAATGAGAATTGTTCTGAGAAGTATCTGATTTCATAATTTCATGTTTTTTTCCTGTTTTAAATGCAACTTTCTACTTGATAATTTCCAATCAAGGTAAAGCATACCAGCAGTCTATGTTTCTACCATCAAGGAAAAAGCAATGATTTATATCAAAAGAAAGCTAAAGTGAAATCATTAATGATCGTTCTTAGTCTTCCAACAGTAATGAAGGTGAACTAGGAATGATCTGTGAGAAGTGAATGTGACGTCATTCACCTTTAAATCAACCTTTTTTTAAACCAAAATCAATTATCTACTTTCTATATAAAATGTGTTAGTAATTGCAAAAGGCATACTATATATATAAATACAATATACATGCATATATATAGTCCCTTTTTGTGTGTCTTGCATATATAGTTGTGCTACTTCTAGGTCTAAATAGTATGTCAGAAATAGACTTAAGTTTTGAATGCATGCCTCATTAAAGGATGTTGGTACACTCTAGAGTTAATCTGTAGGGATCAGAAGAAGGGATCAGTACTGTGCATAATATGGTTGATTATAAAAGGTCCATCACTGAAATATCTTCATTTGTGATTCCTCATAGAACAAAAACATTTAGTTATACTTTACCTACTAAGCAACAAGGTATGTATTACACAAAGTACTTTATTAGATAAGTGGCATTGCTAATTCTAAGGATTTTCTCCTAAGTCACATAATATCAAGTGTTTCCTCTCAAAGTTTTCAAATGGGAAGATTTTAACTATGATGAGATTATAAAAAAGCTGAAAATGTATCACAAGAATGTCCAACAGTAGAAGACAAAAAACAAAGTCATGAACAAGAGTATATTTAGAGTCTGTAACACTGAAGTCACTTCCATGGTGCACAGAGGCAGGATCACATTTTTAGTATTAGGACTGAAGATAAAGGATATACTGACCTTGGAAAAATACTAGCAAAATCTTTGTATCATCACAAGTAGTTGGAAAGGGATATCAAGAAATTATCCATGTCTAAAAATGGAAACAAGTTTAGTAAGACAGTCGGTATCCAGTATTTGCTCCTCATTCTTTTTTTTTTATAAGCTTTTAAAATAATCCACTGCAGAATGTGTGGTTTGTTTTCCTTAGTGCTTTGGTGTCTTTCTGCTTATACGTTTTTCTTCTATTATTCTTTTATTATTTTTGCTGCAAATAAATTTTATTTCCTATCTTTCTTCCTAACTGCAGCTATGGAGACGGGGTTATCCCTGCCTATCCTCTTCCTGACATTTGTTTTTAGCTGGAAAACTACTTCTGTGTTTTCTCATAATTTTCCTTTCGTAGATGAAACTAGCAGAATTCGTTCAACCTTGTCTCTCAGGACTTGTTTTCTAAGCCTGTGATGGTTATTGCAGCTTTATTCTGGGCACTCTAGTTTCCATACATCCTTCTAGATCTTCAGATTCCAAAAACTGTGTGCCAGCAGAAGCCTGAACAGCTGAAAAGAATGCAAGGATTATTTCCAATGTCTTCCCATGTACTTCCTGGAAATAGAGCCTTTTCTACATAAATTTTACCTTGGCAGTAAGATTCCCATTGTGATACTTATGCAGTTCATTATTTCAGGCCAGTGTGGCACTTGACATTTATTCTTGTTGAATAGTGTCCTTTTTAGTCTAGACTGTATCTCCAACTTGTAAAGTTCACGTAGAATTCTAATCCTGTTCTCCGGTGTACTTGAAGGCCTTTCCTGATTGGTTTTATCTGCAATGTAATAAGTGTAATAATTTGTGCAGTCTACTTCCTCAAAGTACGTTGATCTGTGTCCAGTGAAATTAACTTACTGATATTGACCATCTCCCCAGTTTTTCAAACTCTTTTTGGATTCTGATTGTTTTCCCAAAATGTCTGCTAACCTTTCCAATTAAAAGTGTTTCTGCACATTTAGTAAGTTAATTTTCTGCTCAGTCTCCTACATCACTCAACAAAAACCTGTTGGGTTTTGTTTCCTTTTTTTTGAACTTAAAAGATTTTGTAAAAGGCATACCTGTTTTGAAACCAGTCTTGTCAGGTGTGGACAAAACTGATTCTGGAAATTGTTTTCCCATTCTCTCCTAAAGAACATTATTTCCTTTTACCACTTGCAGAGTACCATTTGCAGACACTAGTATTCATTTCTCACCAACCGTCTGTGTACCTGCCTAGTCATAGCATCTCTCTATGGTTATAAAGCAGTTCTGTGGCATTGGCAACCCCTGAATTAAACTGCTGAATCACCTTTTGTTTTGTAATATAATAATATATTCAAAAACAGTTCCATGCTCTATAGTGTAAAAATAAATACATAAATCTAGACAAAATATCTAAAAATACATTGAAGAAAGTTATTTGATATCTTTTTTTATATGCTTATGAGGGACCTCGTCAATCGTAGGTATCTCATGAGGAAGAATAAGGTCACACTCCATTTGAAACTTTTGAACTATTCTAACTTTTTGAAGACACTTTGGAATTGTCCCACATCAGATGTTTCTGGAGGAGGTGGTAAAGTAAGAGCAATTACCATACAGCACATCAGCAATTCTATAATTTATAGATAGAAAGTAGCTTAGCCCCGAATTGAAGGGAGGGTTGTTTCTTCACATCTACCACAGAGGAAGAAAAATGAGTAGACACTGTAGATCATCAGACACTACTCAAATATCTCACAATAATTCATGTTTGCCCTAGGCTTACATCAACTAATGTCAAATTTACCTGAAAACTGTTCTGCAATCCAGTCAAAGTTCTATAAATTGTGATTAATGTTTTAGACTCCAATCCTTTAATCCCATTTCAGACATTATCTCTTGATTCAAATTATTTAGTTTCTTGTCCCTCAAATGCCTTTTAGGGTGTTTCTGAAGGCATGTATCGTTACAAAAAGTGACACGAGAATATTAGTATACTTTTAGAATTTCATGCAGAAAAGAGAAAATTCAAATTAATTTTAGGAAGACAGAAACTCATAGGAAATACAGTGACAGCATTTTTAATTGTCATATAGGGAAATCATAGTAGGAATTGAACAGTTTAAACCGTAAGATAATGTGAGAGAAACAAGTTAGGTTGCCAGAGTACTACAGATCAGGCGTGGAAAGGGAAAATGATTATTAAAACATGAAATACAAATTATGGTAGCTGTACTTTTCACAGTAAAGCAACAGACAATTTGAGACTGCAAATAAGATGTAAAAACTTCTCCTGTTATTCTCATATAAAGTTTTCCCTGGCTTCTTAGTTGACCATAGCTTATTCTTTCCACGAACCATTATGAATTTACCTGGTTTATTGCATCTTCTGTGAAATCTCTAATAATGATACTTCTGTAGTGTTGGCTTTATTGTGCAGCATGGAAATAATCTGATTCTTGTGTCTTGAAGTTCTCATCAAAAAACAAGTTTCTGGTTGCCTCAAAATTATTAAATCAGCAATCCATGGTGCTTCAGTAAACAGCCTAATTCACATGGTTTTTAAAAGGTGTTCTTTTTCAAAATAGGTAACTCAAAAGCCTTCAAAAGGTGACATCAGAGCACTGTTATCAGTTTGCCAGTATTTTTTCCCAACTTTTCCTTTCATGCTGGAGTTTATGGTAGGACATATGGCTTCCTGTCTCACCAGACTTTAGGCTCCCCAAATCTATTTTTTTTTCCTCTTCTCTCCAAGTTTCTATACGTATTAGATTTCTTTACTCTATTAAGACATGGCAAGGGCGTTATTCCTGGTTTTCCTGATTGGAGACAAACAGCTCTACAGGGATTGTAGACTGTTAATTCAAATTAGAAAATTGATTTTGAATGTTGTCATCATGAAATTGATATTCAAACACTTTCCTAATATTCCTACACTTAAATCTTGCTTCATAAGTTTAACAAATTTCACTTCACTGTTCTACTTAAAATGAAAAAGTTAGCCATAGAGTGTGCACAACTGTGCCTTTCAAAAGGACAAGAAGTAAAAAGGAAAAAATTAAGTAAGTCCTTCTAGTATTTCACTGGTTGTTTTTGCTTTTAAAGGTAATCTGAAAACTTACTGTTTTGATGCTATGGAAGTGGCCATAACCTGACCAAATCAGCTTTGTCTCTCTAAAGTTTAGATAATTTGAAACTTATTTTACATTTTTGTTGTTACTGCAGAGGTTTCACGGTGAATCCTCACTGACCAGCAAAGTCCATCTCTGAAAGAAGAGACTCATATCCGTCTGTTAAACTTCAGCATACATCATTTTGTGTTTTAATAATGTGCATGAGTTTGAAGTTTCTGTTTGCTTGTAAGCAAATCCATGCCTATTTAAACAAAACAAAACAAATAGGTTTTGTTGCATTTATTTATTTTTATCTTATGACTTCTTTAAAATAAAATTAATGGAGTTGTTTACAACTCCCTCACGTCAATTCTGAGAAGCTTTTTTAAGCAATTCTGTGGTTTTTTTCCAAAGTTTAACAGGCAGTGATTGTGTTCTCCATCCTATTTTCTAACACATGCTTTCTTTCAAGAGCAGAGCTAAAATTATGAGCACAGTGAAAGAAAAAGTTGGTAGGTGTTCAATACACAGAATATATGTGTGATTGGTGTTTGTGATTGTACTCATTAACAGTCAGTGTAGACTGTGCGAGGATGGGTTAGTGATCAGCATGCAAATGAGAACAAATATCAAAATAGTTGCAATGTATTGGAATATTTGACATTTTCCTGTTAGGCCAGCCACACATCAGAAAATTTTATGTTTGGCTTGAAAGATATTAGTAATGTCAGTAGTATGTAATAGCAAAATAAGTAATTTTCCCATATGGCCATTAAAATAAAAAAATAGATTTCTTTTAGCGAAAGAAGTCTATTTAAAATGGTAGATTTTTGTTTTAATATTGACTTTCTTTTATTAGGTTTTATACAGAAGAAAGTATTTATTGACATTTTTCTTGACTTGATTAATTTGAGTCTTGGAACAGATTGCCTTCCTGATGCATGGATGAACTTAACCCTTCCAGATGTAAGTTAACGCCTATTTTCATTTCAACTGAAGTATTGGTTTGTGTAGAAGATACGGCATTGTCTATACTATGACAAAGTCTAATAGTATAACCATTTTAGGACACTATCAGTTTTTTCTTTGAATTCTTCTGTTTCTCTAGAAAAAGATTCTGTGCCAGACTGTGCCAGAAATAAAATGCTAGTAAACTTACGGGATGAAGAAGTTTGCTTGTTTTGGCATATTTTGGTAATTATTTCTGACAGTAAGCCATGATTCACATTAAGATTTTAATTGGATTTTAGGTGAGGAAAACAGCTTTGTTCAAATATTCTTCACGCAGATGAACTGCATGAGTAAACCATTTTAAAGTTTCTGAGTAATGAATTTCCACTGAGTTTAGTGAAAACTAGGCACAACTGTTATCGTCAATATAAAACATCTAATCTTAGCAAAGGAAATTAATTATATGGGGAAAACTATGAGTCAAACACTGTTTATTAATAGACCACATGTGCATGTATCTCCTGTTCGTTATTCCTTGAGGTCTTTTAGTACTTATACATAATATTTTTATTTTAATAACAGAATTTCCTTTCCTTAAAAGGACATTTTTAAATAAGACTTTAAAATTTGTATTAAAAGCAAGAACTTAAATTCAAAAGGAAATGCATGAAGCATAAACTAAGATACACATTTATTCTGCACAAGCTATTCTGAATAGAACTCACCTTTTCATCATTGTGTGACTTAATAGAATTTCAAATAAGTTTTCAAATTATAATAAGCAGTGCTGTACCTGCCAATGTTAGGGCAGATGACATTATACAACATCACCAAATTGACTCACTCTATGTTGCCCCAGGCCCATTACTTCCTTCTTGAACTCCAGTCTAGAGCAAACCAGACATTTCCCTTGACAAGGAAATCTGGGTGTGGGGCAGAAGATACTGTATAATGACATAATAGGTTCTCACCACACCAGTAGTGCAGAACTGAACTGTCCCAATTTTTTTCCTTCTATCAGATACAGCCTTCCTAATGCTGTGTTAGGAGATTTTACATGTATTCTCTTTGTGTTCTGTATCCCACTATGCTATCCACATATATCTTCAGTGGTCAGACAGGAGGCAAGCTGCAAAACAGCTTTTGTACTACTACTTTTTTCTAACTGAAAATAATTCTGAAGCAGAGAAAAGCCATGTGGTGGACACCTATAAGAGCAAGCAAAATAGGGCCAAGGCATAGGCCCAAGCATTTACGAGATTTTATACTCATGCTGCTAAATTGTCAGTTCAATTCTTAGTGCTCTTGCAGATGGAGCATGGTTCAGGGTTTAGCACAAGCTAAGGACTGTTATCTCATAGGCAGTTTAGATATAGACCCCTATTTAGTGAGTCAGAGTATTTATTGAGAGGGTTATGAGCTGCACATGCCAGTTAGGCTCAGTGACAGACAGTGGTCTGTGGCCGGTTTGTTTAGTGTTACATGTCTTTTGTACATCTTTGAAATCTTGCTGCAGAACCTTGTCTGTCCTAACCAGGACAAAGACCTAAGAATACATAGCATAAAGAAAGTATATGTTTATGCATGCATATTTGACAATATTTACTATTTTGTTTTTATAGTTACAAAATCTGGCAGCTGCATTCACAGTGAACTCAGAACTTACTGACTGGCGCAGATTCTTGCTAGCAGCAGCACAGCCTTGGCCAGTGCCATCTGTGACACAACTTCTCAAAACACTGCATAGCTTCAAGTCTGTTGACGTAGCTGGGTCAGGATTTGTTACAGAGGAATGCTATGTGCAGGTTATTATTCTCTTCTCTTTTGAATAATATTATTTTGTTTGTCTCTCTGGATTGAATTATGTATCATTGGGTTTATTCACATTCAGCAATTCAGTCTGAATTTTAAATGTTTTGGTTTTTGAGGGTACTTTCTAGTGAAAATTTTCCTCAGGAAACTGAAGGCCTTATATCTTACCCATAGTTCCACAAGTCAGGCTAATTAAGTTTACTTTTTACTTCTATTTCCTATTTTCCCCATAAAATAGTTTCAAGTGAAAATCCTTCCTGTTCTAAAGAAACTATTCTGTGAGCACTTTGACTACTATTAACTTGTTTGACACTATATAAGACAAAAAAACTGCTTCAGAACAGAAATAAGTATTTTAGGTTGGGTTTGCCAGCTCTTCTTTAATCAAATATTTCTAGAATTTTTGCACTAATGAATTTTTTGTAAATGAAGGTTGGTTTTTGGACCTTGAATATGTGGAAAATTCCAACATTCTTTAATCTGTTATTTTCTCTAAAGACAACTTCTATTTGAACCATCGCGCAGTTCAGCAAGGTTTTTCAGGAAGCAAGTTTCATGAAATACCATTAAGAATACATTTTTCTTCTTTTAGCAAAATTCTGCTAAAAAAAACATTTTAGTATCAATGATCAAACTGACAGAACTGTAGAACTTTTGTGTATACATGCATACACACAAGCATATATATGATATATATGGCTAGTACACGTTAAAAGAGTGAAACATCAGTATGATTAAGAATCCAGTCAATAGAAGTATGTAAAACTCTGTCGAACCTCATGAGGTTCACACACACACACTTCTTGAGCCTGTCAGATCCCTCTGGATGGCATCCCGTCCCTCAGGTGTGTCATTATACTGAAGTGTGTGGACAGATGCTTCCAAAAACAACATGCACAAGTTCATGGGACCTGACAAGATCCATCCATGGGTCCTGAGGGAACTAGCGGATGAAGTTGTCAAGCCGTTAATCATCACATTTGCGAGGTCATGGCAGTCTGGTGAAGTTCCCACTGACTGGAAAAAGGGAAACATAACCCCCAGTTTCAAGAAGGGTAAAAAAAGAAGACCAAGGGAACTAAAGGCCTGTCAGTCTGACCTCTGTGCCTGGCAAGATCATGGAGCAGATTCTCCTGAAACCTCTACTAAGGCACATGGAAAATGAAGGAGATGACTGGTAACCAGTGTGGCTTTACCAAGGGCAAATTGTGGCTGACAAATCTGGTGGTCTTTTATAATGGAGTTACGGAATCAGTGGACAAAGGAAGAGCAACTGATGTCATCTACCTGGATTTCTGGAAAGCATTTGACACTGTCCTGTACGACATGCTGGTGGCCAAACTGGAAAAATATGAATTCAATAGATGGACCACCTGCTGAATAAGGAATTGGCTGGATGGTCGCACTCAAAGAGTTACTGTCAATGGCTCAATGTCCAAATAGAGACTGGTGATGAGTGGTGTTCTTCAGGGATTGGTACTGTGACCTCTGCTATTTAACATCTTTTTCGGCGACATGGACAGTGGGATGGAGTACACCCTCAGCAAGTTTGCTGACCACACCAAGCTGTGTGGTGCAGTTGACATGCTGGAGGGAAGGGATACCATCCAGAGGGACCTGAACAGGCTTGAGAGGTGGGCCTGTGCAAAGTTCATTAAGTTCAACAAATTCAAGTGCAAGGTCCTGCACATGAGTCAAGGCAATCCCAAGCACAAGCTGAGGGATGAAGAGATTAAGAGCAGCCCTACGGAGAAAGGCTTTGGGGTACTGTTGGATAAAAAAAACTGGGCATGAGCCAGCAATGTGCACTCACAGCCCAGAAAGCCAACTATATCCTGGGCTGATATCAAGAGAAGTGTGACCAGCAGGTTGAAGGAAGTGATTGTCCCCTCTACTCTTCTCCTGTGAGACCCCACCTGGAGTACTGCGTCCATCTCTGGGCCCCTCAGTGCAAGAATTACGTTGAGTTATTGGAGAGAGTCCAGAGGAGGGCCACGAAGATGATCAGAGGGCTGGAACACCTCCCCTGTGAGGACAGGCTGAGAGAGTTGGGGTTGTTCAGCCTGGAGAAAAGAATGCTCCAGGGGGACCTTATAGCAGCCTTCCAGTACCTAAAGGGGGCCTACAGGAAAGCTGGGGAGGGGCTTTTTACAAGGGCATGTAGTGACACGACAAGGGGTAATGGATTGAAACTGGAAGAGGGCAGATTTAGACTAGATATTAGGAAGAAATTTTTTACTTTGAGAGTGCTGATGCACTGGAACAGGTTGCCCAGGGAAGCTGTGGATGCCCCATCCCTGGAGGTGTTCAAGGCCAGGCTGGATGAGGCTTTGAGCAACCTGGTCTAGTGGATGGTGTCCCTGCCCGCGCAGGGAGGTTGGAACTTGATGGTCTTTAAGATCCCTTCCAACCCAAACTGCTCTATGATTTTATCATTCTGAGAAAAGTACAGTTAGGGCAAAAGCTGTGGGGTAGCAAGGGATACCCTAAAAGGAAGAAACTGGAACACACATAGAAACTCTGCATCATGTTCTGTTTCTTGGGCGGTGTAGGTTTACAACTACCTACTTCATTTTCACTTTTTTCAAGAGTAGAGAGTCACTTCTACCCTACTCCATTTTCAGTAGTTCCCAAAGTATCTGTTACTAACAGCTACTCAATTATTCTGATGTCATTGTATATTAGTAATAAATTCAACTTGATTAAGACCAGAAATTAAGCTGTTAGTAATCTGTCTATTGAACAATTATAGAGCATAAGGACCATTTTATTTTAATGTGTGAAAAAAGAATTATTTTTTTTAACAGGTTGGTTTGTGGTTTAATGGAAATGAAGATCAAAGCATAACAAAAAGTTTCACAGAACCTCTGCCTGTAGATAGGCTAGGACACCTCATAAAGGTAACTTTAAAAATAGGTATTTTGAAGAGACCACTCACTCTTCTAACCTGAGAGGTATCATTCAAAAGTTTCTTATATCTCTCTTTTTTTTTTTTCCATAATTGCTGCAATGTTTCAGTGGTTTTTGAGGTCAGGTGGTGCTTCAGAATATGATTTCCATGTATAAAAACCACAAAGTTAGAAATAATTTAGAAAGGAACCTAGGATCATGCTTCAGTATTGTAAATCATAGTCTGCTCAGAAAGAGTTAATTATTTCTATTGTCGTGGGAATGGCATTGATTTTGTAACCAGCTTTGTAAAAAATGGGAGGTAAATGATCACTTCTGTCTAATGTCATTGAAATCTCCATGGAAGAGGGAAGTAATAGTGTGACCTGAATACAAGAAAATGTTTTGGACCTATTTGTCATGATGCAAGGTTTTATGAATTTCTCCTTGTTCTGCAAAAGTCCTCAATCTAGAAAACAAAATATTACAATTTTTGTTTCCTTGAATGACTCAAACACACTCTAATTTATCTTGATTTACATAGCCTGAACACATTTTTAAAGATAATATCACTTTTTAGCAGCCATCACTTTATTTCATCCTTTTCTTTACAGTCTTTGATTTGTACTTTACTAAATTGCACTTGTGAAAATTTACATATTTTTGTCCTTTTGTAGTTTTTCTTCAGTTTATTTGCTGATACCACAAAATATCCTGCTCTGCTCCACTATTCTGAGATGCTACTTTATTTTGCCTCCCACCCTGATCCAGTTGAAGGTGTTTATAGAGCACTTAGCATTGCTGCTGGAACATATATTAATAGAAAAGAAATGAATAGAAAAGAGGAAGCTTCTCTTCCATGTGCGGTAAAATATTGCAGTAATATATTAGAGAATAGTAGTGGTGGTTGCAAATTGTAAATTAACTAGATTTCTGTATGTCTTCTCATCCTGGGGAGCTCCAGTCCTCACAAGCGGTCCCACTGAATTCATGGGAACTCTGCAAATAGTTGTTCTGACTTTGGTAATAAAGCAGTGTTCTTTCAAAAGTCTGAAAATTTGCTTTCCAAATAATGAAGAAATTTTAAGATATTTAGTGGTAACTACTACTTGTAGAGATGAACAGAGGACATTCTTTGACCTAATCTTAGACAATTAAGTCCAGCTGTCAAATCCGAGGAATTAAACTGTAATGTGATTTATGGTATTGTTATCTAAAGCTATAAAACCTGATACTACTGCTGGTCCTGCTTTCTTTTCCACTATGTTTCTTTGAAGTATTTAGAGGTATATACACCTTTGTTGTTATTTTCAAGTGTTTTGTTTTACCTGTAAATCAGAAGGATTAAAAATTAATAATTAGTTTAATACAAAGTAGTTTTTAAACTTAGTTTAGAGCCATGACAGACATATTGTCATGTCAAATGAAGCTGAGCTTTTGAACTTTGTTAGTTTTTTTGGAGTATGTTGTTATTTTTTAAGTCTCAAAAATGCTTTTAGTGCACTGCATGCATCAGTTACTTATGATTGAAGTCTAAGTCATTTTTGAGACATAAAATATGTACTTGTACACACTTGGAAAGAGCTTTCTCTTCTAGATAATAAAATGCTTCATTATGCTGTCACAGCCACAGTGACTCTATCATTTGCCTAATACTTAAAATACAGTTGTGCTCTCCAGAAACAGTATAGAAAGGGCATTATTCTACCACAGAGTGTAATCCTATACATATTCATAATTACATTTTATCACTTAAAATTATGAAATATGTTATTGTACTCCCCTATGTCTGCTTTTATGTGGCACAACAGAATTTTTGTCTATGGGAGAGATTAGGACAATTTCTTTTTCACATTTCATAGAAAGGAGAGCACAGAATGCTCCCAATTAAGTACAGTAGACCTCCCAATTAAGTACAGTAGACCTGAACTTAGTTTCCCGTATTTCAGTGGAAAGTTCTAACTCTCACATCATTGGATGTAAAGCAACACAACCTGTTCTCCTCCTTAACTGTTTTCTGATGGGTTTGATCTGTTTGGTTGGGGCTTTTGTAAGATTGTAAGTAACTACGCTGGCATTGTCACCTATGTGTTAACAACTTCTTAAGGCTGTGAGTCACAGGTGAAAGGAACCATTTCCCTTCAACCTAGAATTAACAACGTATGTCTGAGGAGCAAGAGTTATACTCCATCCAGGCTGAGAATTTCTTCATGCTTTGTTTCCCACTGAATGTATTGGCTCTGTGAATCTGTCCTGTGTCTAAGTTATGTCTCACAGTGCATTATACAGACAGTTTGTGTGCCTAATTCATTTTGGAGAGTCCCTTAGAAACCTAGAAACGTCTAAGAATTAGACAAATGAGTGTATTGCATGAGTGGATTCTCTTTGACTTTACAGTCATCTTTTATAGGTTGAATTGCAGGGCTGATAGAGCATCATTTTAATCTTTTATTTCTTCTTATGCCTTGTGTTCCATATGTGTACACTTTAACGATAATTTTGAATACAGAAAAAATAGGACAAACAAAATCCTGTTTGCTGAAGTGAATGAGTTTTCACCATTAGCTTCAGTAGGGCCAGCATTTCATGCAGTATATTCAACAACCGCAAGGGGGCAAAA
Organism: Pterocles orientalis; assembly: GCA_011057875.1. Taxonomy (NCBI): domain Eukaryota; kingdom Metazoa; phylum Chordata; class Aves; order Pterocliformes; family Pteroclidae; genus Pterocles; species Pterocles orientalis. The sequence continues at coordinate 1,183,087 of WKFP01015302.1, read as the reverse complement.
AGTAAATTATAAGTTGGTGTCATGTCAGGTTTGAGTCAAGCTGTGTCAAGTAGAAGGACATAAATCCCTGAAGACATTTAAAGTGGCTTTCAATGCCACATTAAGAAACGAAACCTTTGTCTACCTGTGGCTGTTTACATGGGATCTAAATATCCCAGTTCTCACTACGGGTACTGGAAATCTACATATTTTCAGTGGAATGTAAAGAGCTATCCATCTCATCTCAAGAAAGTTGTGTAATATACCTCAGCCAGCCAGCATGTAAGTAGGCATTTGCACAGCAGCACCTAATTTACGTTGTTACTTCTCTTTTTCTTATTCTGTGCTGAAAACTGTAATGACTGCTGGTTGGTAGCTGCCTACAGAAATGTGTCTGAGTCATTAACGATGGTAATAGGAGAAGATCAGACAAACATATTCTAGAGACTTATGTTACTTTTATAAACTTCGTAGCAAAAACCCTTTCACTTAAAATGCTTAGCTTTTAAATATCAATATTTTTATTATTGGTTGTGTAGATCTTATAACTAAATGAAAACAGTACAGTGGGAGATAGAAAACCCAAGTGCTGATATTTGTGTAATCTGTTCTGCTGAGTGTTAAAAAGACTGTATCAATGACTCTCTTCCCCTGTGTTGAAAAAGACATATATTAAGACCTAAAACATGTAGCACAAGTGTGACTTGATCTCAGCAGTCTCTCGCTCCTAATGAGGAAAGAAATGGTACGTTCGACTAAATGCAATTTCCTGTTGTTAATGATTAGTCTACATAGTGGCTTAACCTAATCAAAGCATTGCTCATCTGTGGTAGGTCTTTTCTAATCCTTGTGCTCACAAATCCTTACAGTGGGTGGTTTCTTGTTGCTGGTTTTGTTTTGAGGGGTTTTTTGTTTGTTTTGTTTTGTTTTGTTTTTCTCTTTGGCCATCTCTAATATCACCACAAAGGTGATATTGCTTATTTATAGTAAACTTCTAATTTTTCTGCATAAAGCCTTTCTCATCTTTTTCTGTGGAGAGCTGGTGAGCCTATGCTGTTAGCCAAAACAATTCTTGCAGTGACTCCTTGATTTGGACTAGAAAATACATGCTGCTTTTTTCATGTGGACATCCAGTGTTACCAAGTTTGCTCCTTATACAAACACAAAGTTCTTGAGTATTGTAGTTTTTAATTATTAAGTATTTTTATGTTTTGTTGCTCTGAAGAATCTTAATTTCTCAGTGGAATGTTGGCCATGTTCCTGGCAAAAGCTGTTTATTAAATTTCTACTAAAGACAACATTATGGATGCTTCTGGATTCTCTGGATCTATTCCTTCATCCTATAGTTCAGTATATAATTTTGTGTGAGTTGATGATTTTTATTTTGTAAGTACTGAAGTTTGGATGTATAATCCACTGATCCTTAATGAATGTTTCAGTCTAACTGAAACAGATTACCTACTGACAGACTATTTATCATCAAGTATTAGATCTATGCTTTATTTTCTTAGGCTTTTCCTTGTACCAATATAATGCCAAATGAGAAAATTTTAATAGAAGGTGAAAAAGAAGTCTTGAACTCCGCAGATGAAGGAACAATTTCAGTGGCAACTCTACTCAAAGTGTTTCATACTGGAGGAAGTAAAGATGAAGATAATCATAGGTTTAGCAATCTGGAGAAAGAAGGCAACTATGATAAGGTAGGCTGATTGATTAAAATAAGGTTTTGTACTTTGCTTTATACATTAAAGAAATACCCACTGCAATCTTTGTTTTCCCCCAATTTTTTAAACACTTAATAAATTGAACACATATTATTTTTTCTTAAAGCATTTCATCAAAATATATGAAGAATTAGGCACTGAAGATCTGGCACCCATTCCAGTTGCCCTCCTTTTGAAGCATCCTTTCATTCAAGACTTGATCAACAGGTATCAAGAATACAAGCTTCCTGTAAGTATTGCTTTCTGGGAATAAAATCTTTGTAAGTATACATATTGAAATTTGCATTATCCCAGAAATGTAAATGTAATGAATTTATATATTTCCAATTTGCCATGTAGACTAGACATACAGCATAGCAGGTTGCAGATTGTGTCAGTTGTTTTATTTTCTAGGAAAACTCCGTCCATCAAAAACTGCACTGCTTTTTGACATATTTTTTTGTACCTGTCCTGCAGGCCGCTAGCTGCCTACAGGTTTTCTACTGCCTTGTCACATCTGGCATTGCCTTTGCCCCCACCTATAGGAGGGAGCTTTCTTGAATTGTCTTCCCAATAGGATCTTACTGCAAGACACTATGGGATATGTGATAAAACTTTACATCCCCGGCCAACCAGGCTGCAGAAAAGGGCATGCAGAGGTCGTACAGGTTCAAAAGTTCTTCCCTGCTGTACTGTAGAGCTTCCCTGTTATCTGCACCTATGTTTAAATGTGCATTATAACACTTTCATATAAGGAAAATTTGGGCCAGAGTATCAACCTATTAAATGTGTTGAACTGTGGCAAAAATGTATGATGTATGGGATGTAAGAAAATAGTATGAAACAAGATGAAAGGACGCTTGCATTCACATGACCAATGATCACAGAGTGATAGAATCACAGAGTTTTGGGTTGAAACAGACCTTCAAGATCATCTAGTTCCAACCCCCCTGCTATGGGTAGGGACACCTTCCACTAGACCAGGTTGCTTGAAGCCTCATCCAGCCTGGCCTTGAACACCTCCAGGTATAAGGCATCCACAGCGTCTCTGGGAAACCTGTTCCAGGGTCTCACCACCCTCACAGTAAAAAATTTCTTCCTAATTGCTAATCTAAATCTGCCCTCTTTCAGCTTAAAATCATTAACCCTTGTCCTGTCACTACACTCCTTGACAAAAAGTGTTTCCTTATCCCTCCTGTAGGCCCCCTTTAGGTACTGGAAGGCTGCTATTAGGTCTCCTCAAAACTTTATTTCCTCCAGGCTAAACAACCCCAACTCTCTCAGCCTGTCCTCACAGGGGAGGTGCTCCAGCCTTCTGACCATTTTCGTGGCTCTCCTCTGGACTCGCTCTAACAGGTCCGTGCCTTTTTTATGTTGGGGAACCCAGAGCTGGACCCAGTATTCCAGGTGGGATCTCATGAGAGCAGAGTAGAGGGGGAGAATCACCTCCTTTGTCTTGTTGCTAATGTTTCTTTTGAGGCATCCCAGGACACGGTTGGCTTTCTGGGCTGCAAGCACCCATTGCCAGCTTTGTTCAGCTTCTTGACAAACAAAAACCCCAAAGTCCTTCTCCTCAGGGCTGCTCTCAAATGATTCTACTCCCAGCCTGTATTTGTGCTTGGGATTTCCTCAACCCACGTGCAGGACCTTGCACTTGGCCTTGTTAAATTTCATGAGGTTTGCATGGGCCCACCTCTCAAGCGTGTCCAGGTCCCTCTGAATGGCATCCCTTCCCTCCAGCGTGTCGACCACACCACACAGCTTGTTGTTGTCGGCAAACTTGTCAGCACTCAATCCCACTGTCCATGTCACCAACAAAGATCTTGAACAACACTGGTCCCAATACCAACCCCTGTGGAACACCGCTCATCACTGCTCTCCACTTGGACACTAAGTCATTGACCACAACTCTTTGAGTGCAACCATCCAGCCAATTCCTTACCCACCAAGCGGTCCTTCCAACAAATCCATGTCTCTGCAACGTAGAGACAAGGATGTCATGTGGGACAGTGTCAAAGGCTTTGCACAAGCCCAGGCAGATGATATCAGTTGCTCTTCCCTTTTCCACCAGCGCTGTGGCCCCATCATAGAAGGCCACCAGATTTGTCAGGCAAGATTTGCCCTTGGTGAAGCTGTGTTGGTTGTCACCAATCACCTCCTTGTTTTCCATGTGCCTTAGCATAGTTTCCAGGAGGATTTGCTCCAGGATCTTGCCAGGCACAGAGCTGAGTGATCAGCCTGGTGTTCCCTAGGTCTTTATTATTTCCCTTTTTAAAAACAGGGGTTACGTTTCCCCTTTTCCAGTCCACAGGAACTTCACCAGGGTGTCATGATTTCTCAAAGATGACGGATAGTGGCTTGGCAAATTCATTCGCCAGTTCCTGCATGTGATCAACACTTCACAGTCTTACTTTCAAATTCTGACTACCTACAGAAGGGCTAAGACCACAAATGCTTACTCAACTTCACAGCAAATTATTATGTTCACCAAAAAACAGTCGCAGAGATCTAATGGCCATTGTTTTGTGTGGGTTAGGATTCTGGCCAAAAACATATGTACTCTAGGAACATTTTCCCCTGACAATTCTTCAAAGAAATATATTTGATGAACAGGTGAACTTTTTTCTTCCCAAAACATTTCCAAAGTAAATAAACAGTATTTTTAACATCAATTATTTTTTCAGAAATTCTCCTGAAACTACAAAAAAGTCTCTATGAAAATGAAATTCAACCACAGTGCTGTTAGAGATCTTTTACAAGATAAATATAGCAAGTTAGGGTGTGGTTTCTAAGGTCAAAGTGTTTCTGCTGTTGCAGTCATAAACAGTGGAAAATAAAATGTTTTGCTGAAAATGGAATATCTAGTTTACAGTTTTTTAACTTTGAGTTAGGGCACCTGATTCCTTTGGCCTCTTGATAACCTGTTCAATTTTAACAAATACTATCTCTGATAAAAAGCATTTTCTCCAGATGAAACATATTCTTGTTTTTTGAAGGGAGTTTGTTCATGTACCTGTGGGCTGGTAACATCCTAGATGATAATGACATTTCTGTTAGCCTCAGTACAAGTGCCAACAAATGAATAAGCCTGGAAATTCTCCTACTTTTTCGTCTGGTCTTTTCTGTCCTTATTAAAAGTCTTTCTGGGCCTGACTAGAACTTTCAAGTGGTTTGCCATTATCAACACATTTTTTTCACTTACTAGATGAAATGTATTCCTTTAGAATAGTTAGACTACACCTATATATAGATGTGTGTTTATGAATGCACTTCATTAAGTTCTGAATGAAATTGTCTTTAAATACATTTAATAATAAATGAGAGAATATTTTTATTAGACCAGCTGATTGAGATGGAAGAAGCAAGTAATTCTGCTTTTTCCTCTGCATAGCTTTGTCTATTAAAGTTGCTTTATTAAGGAGTCTTCTTCAAGCCTGATACTATTTCTTGTTACAAGTTTTGCCTTCTGTCCTGAGACAGTTACAGATACGGTAATACAAAAAGAACCACACATTTTAGTAAGTCTGAATTTTGATTGTGATAAATTTAAATCAGGAGTCTCGGACATATCCTACTTCTATAAATCTTAATGCTTGCATTAATCTGTTATTTTGAGTGGACTAATTTCTTATATTACTGAGGATATCAAGGTCATTTGATCATTAGCATTCAGTTTGTGGATATCAAAACTATTATGTGTTTGATAATGTTATGTTACATTTTTTATCCTGCTTTCAAATCCTGAATAGTCCTTTTTCAAAATATGTAGTTTTGAAGATAGGGATATCATGTTGTATTTGTATGCATCTGTGTTTTGAATACGTTTAACATAAGCCCTTGCATCAAGCTTGTTCCTTCTAAATTAACTGTCATATTACTGCTGTTATTGCTGTTGATCTTGTTATTAATTTCAGTAACATTACTCAGATATTCATTCAAACAGGAGTTCCACTGAGATAGGATTTCTGATAACGTATAGTTAACATGACTTTATCAAAAAAACATTCATTAGTATGCTGAACAATTATTACAAAACCTGTTTATACTCACAGCAGCCATTTGATATTACACAACACTCAGAACTCCACGTATCATTTAACAAAGTAAAAATCCTTTCTGTCTAGGGAGAGTTCACACAGATTATGTTCAAGAAGTCTTATGAGGTGGACCATATAGTTCATAGTCAAAGCTTTGGCAGAAAAAAAGCATTGCTGAATCACTGTCTACTCATAGGTAGTAGGTGTAATACTTACGAAACTTGAGAAGCCTTTTTCATGTGGTGTTTTAAAGGTCCCAGTACACAAGTGAGGGGAAATTTAACTCAGTGTTTAAACATCCAGTTTGAAAAAGAGACCTGTGTCATGCTTCTGTTTATCATGTATTCCATCCAAAAAAATATTGGGAAATGCAAACATACACAAAAAATAGCGTATCTTATATTTAAAAATGATGGAATTTCATCTGTTCATCTAACAGAAATATTAAGTTTGCTTCATTAAACACAGTCATAATGAACCTGTTTGAGTACTTTTTAACTATTTAGTTTTGGTTTCCTCTGCAAAACTGGTAGTTAGCTAAATAAAATCTGTTCAGAGGAAACTTTTTTTCATTCTTGACACATTCTTAAATGCTCTTCTGCCACTCTTTTTTTCATCAGATTGTAATTTTTCGATAATACCATTCTTACTTTTAGACTGACATTTAACATATATTTCTGTGGCATTGCTAGAGCATAAAATTTCCACTTCCCACACATATGAGCACAATGACAGTATTGGATTTGTCTCTATATATCATTTGCTCCACGGTGATCATCAGTAGCTTTCTCAAATTTATTTTTTACCGGAACATAGGCTTGTGCTTTATATTTAGAAGTCTCATAATAAAATTCACATTCTGTCATGCCAGAAGCACTAGAGTTTACTGAGATTCTCATCTGCTTTGTGTGGTAGTGATAAGTACTGATAATGAACTTGCTGAAGGTTCCATTTGCTAACATTTACTTTTGTTGAACCGGAATTGAAACTCCTTTTTCTGACTCAATGTGCTGAAAAAGGCCTCCTTGAAATGAAGTATTTCTTAGAGTCAAAGATAAACGTTAGTACTACCTTCTAAACAAAGGACTGGTAAAATTATCTTTTAACATGGTTCTTCTGTGGTGCACCATTACCAATAGGCAGTATCTGCTTTTGAAAGCGTCAGTATCTTCCAGGTATGCACAAAATACATATTTAAGTATGTATTTGAATTTAAACTAATATATTTTATAAAAATTCTGGCTATTAATTATTCTCCTAAAGGAAAAATGTGTTTACTGACAATACTAGAAAATGCTAGGAAGTTAGATTACTATTTATCTTTGTATTAAACATTCAGCACATAATTTCTTTTAATAAAAAATTCCTTGTTCATCCTATTTACACAATGGATGGTATTGCTGAAATTGGAAATAGAGAAGAATTGCTAATACAAAATTATTAAAACCTAACAAGCCAAACAATATGTTATAAAGAATGCAGAACTGTGCAAAAAATTAACTCTGTGATGTCTAAATGTAGGTATGTATTATTCCAGATGTTAGTTACTGATTTTCTTTTATTTCCATTTCCTTGAAGTGTTATTCAAGTTAAGCCTGAAATATGGCATATAAAAAATAAACTTCACTGAAGAATTTGTCTCTGTATATTCTGAATAATATTTGCTGGTTTAAACAACAATCTTAATACCTCTCTTTACTGATAAGTTTAAACCCAATGCTTAAGATCTCTGCTTACTTTAAGAATTTCATTTTAACACACTGTAGTTTTGTAAAACCACTGGAGGCAATGATGTGTGGATAACATGAAAACATCCTCTCAGTGATATTAGTGATACATCAGTAACTCTTTTTGAATTTGCCGTGAAGAATGCTCTTTCCACAATGATCTCTGTATTTTTATGTTTTCATTGGTGTGCTGAACGTACATAGTGCTTAAGCTGAATGACAACGTTGGTTTTAGTGCCCTTCCGGAAGACACGTTAAGAAACCTAGGAAAAGTGTAATTTATAGTAATATATCTCCACTGAAGTAAGCTTTTCATTTTAATCTTCTAGTCACCAGTTAGAAAACTCACCCCATGGAAAGACAGGCATTATTATTACAAGTTTTAAGGTAGATCAGGCTCTGACATGAAATGACCTTTTAACTTTTCATTTTTCTTTTCATAGGATGTTAAAATCTTTCTCCAAAGAGCCGAACAAGCACAGTCAACTGATGGAAAAAGCCCCACATGTTAAAGACATCAGTGTATGAATAATTGTTGTTCAAGAACATTAAGAAATATTTTTTTTAAGTTTGTAAGAAATGTGTCTTAGATTTGCAGTCCTCCCTTCCACGGGAAGGGATTGTTTGTTTATTGTTGCAAGAGCAAAATCCCATTGCAACTACACATTTTCTGTTACTTTAAGTTGAAAAACAAAAACTAGGGAATGTTATGATTAGTTCATATTAAATAATCTGATGGTATTTCTAAATAAAATTAGACCAGTTCTTGAAAATAAAGCTGAGAGTGTGTCCATAGTAATTGGTACAAGAGCAAAATACGTCTAGTTCTTTTAAGTGAGCTAAGATATCCGGTCACCTTTTTGTTACGTGTATAGGCTATTAATTAATTAATTTTAAATAAATTAGATGCTCTAAGTAGTTAATTTTTAAACATTGCAATTAATAGATAATAAAAAATAAATGAAAACTGTGTTTTCTCTAATATCAGAATAAACTAGCAAAAGGACACCATGTACATGAATGAATATAGAGTGCTTGTTGACAGCAGAGATAATGAATCTTTGTTATTCAACCTTTCTAACTTTCCATTACAGCTCAACTCTGCTACCACCCACTAAAAATCTGCAGCCTTTTTCTCCAGTGCAGCAGCACACATAGCCCAAGGGTGTGGGTGGCACAGGGTTCTGCTCCCCATTAACTTCCCCTCCCATCATGTTGCACTGGGTAGGCCCCAAATGAAGCAGTAAGGTACGTGCTACACCATTTGTGCTTCCACTGTTAATTCTGCATGTAATATTGGTAGTCATTAGAATTTACAGTGGAGTTCCACAAAACTATTTTCAGCAATCAGCTAAAAGTCCTTTTATTTTAATAGGCACAGTGTATTAAAGGTCACTGTGTACTCCAGGCGCATGTTGCAGGTTTTCACAGATGTGTCCTGGTTTCAGCTGAGACAGAATTGTGGGGCTATGTTTTGGATTCGTGCTGAGGAGAAGGCTGATAACACACTGATGTTTATAGTTGCTGCCAGGACAGTCAAGGACTTTTCAGCTTCTCTGTTTTGCCAGTGTCTACAGGGGCAGGAGAAGCTGAGAGGGGTTTAGGATTAAGACCCAAATTGGCCAATTAAATATTCCATATTGTGCATATCATACACATCATGCCCAGTATAGAGATGAGGCTCTGTGCAGAAGTTCTCTCTCTTGGTCCAGGTTGTCTCCCTCTGGGTCGACCCTTTCTCAGGGTCATCTCGGTCTCTTGAGCATTTGGGCTCTTATCTCCATTCTGGGATAGTGGTTTCGGGACTTTCCCTGCTCCAGGATCATTAGCCAGGAACAGGCTGAGCCTTGGTCATTGGGCGGTGAGCAGTATCACTGTGTGTCACTAATTTGTATGTTTGTACATATTACTACTATTATAATCATTATTATTATTTCCAATATTATTGTAGTTTAGTTATTAAATTGTTCTTATTTCAACCCATTAGTCTCTTTTCCCTTTACCATTTAATTCTCTCCCTGATCCCTGGGAGAGTGGAAGGGGCAGGGTGAGTGAATAGCTGCATAGTGTTTGGCTTTCAGACAAACTACGACAATATGAAGGGTCTCTGTCTAAAAATCTCTATGGCACATGATGACACCTAGCGGATGTTGCCTTCTGTGTTAGATTAAGCAGAGTCTTGAAGAAACTCTCTCCTTATTACTGCAGAAGTTGTTTCTTTTTCCATATCCTGACTCTTACTAGCTTTACTGGAAGTTGTTCTGGAACAGTTTTCATAGAATTTTTCTTGTTAATAGGGAGTTTGTGTTTTCCTGCAATTTTATTCAACCTTTCCACTCTCTTGTGGCTAAAGATGGCTAACTATAAGATGATAAAAACTGCATTTTTTCATGGAATGTTTAAACATTAATTTTAGAATGCTCTTTGCAATTAATTCCTCTGGAATTCAACATTCATATGTCTAATAAAATCTCAGTTTTCAGTCGTAGTCATTCGTCTGATCTACAGTTTCAAGTTTTCTGAAGACCGGACATAGCAAATAGCTATCTGTGATTGTCTGAAATCAGTATACCTTCTAGTTTGCAGTCTCTCAGTAGCCCAAGGTGTTAGCAAACCTTGTGTGTTCTACATCATCTTACTAGCTTAGAAACATAATTAATAAGTAAATACTTCTAAGATGCCTACTCATAGCTGAACACTGCTCTGTCATTCTGGGCTACGTTATCCTACATTTGTAGTACCCTGGTAACAATTACAAAAAACATCTAAAGCTTCCTTTCCCTGGTTTGATTCAGCAAAGTACTCAAACATATGGTGCTCTCTAAGAATAGAAATAGTCCCATTGAAGTCAGCTAACTCATAGGGAACCACAAACCTTTGCCCTTTGTTAAGAAGTGCTGTCTGCACAGAATACTTTTGCATTTTTAATGTATGTTTATTACTTTTTGTCCAAGTATGCATGACATAGTGTAGTACTTGCCTAACATTTGCTGATGTTCCTAACAAGGTTTCTAAATCGCCTGCTTGAGGTGTAAAACAATTAGATATCAAAAAGGCAACAGCAGCACACAAAAAATATAAACTGGCATAGTTATAGTTAGACAATGACTAGCAGACCTACCTGTAAAATAAAGTCTGGTTTGTATCATGATAAACATTTTGTCCGTTTTTTAAATGTCCTAATGTCAATAATGGCAGGTTTGTTTCTTTGTTGATTAAAGACAGACAACTTCTGAAAGGAAAGTTGGTAGTCTAGCGGTAGCAGATCAAAGCTATGTGATATGCAAAGCTCAGAATAGAACCCAGTAAGCTTATCACTTCAGGCAAATAGTGTTGTGTTTCTTCACTCTACACACTTTGTGCTAACCACACCAGCACATTGTAGCTAAGTACTATCTTAGAAACAGATGTAACTTTGTTGTGCCCCCGCAAACCATGCTAAAACCTCAACATCCTCGTTTTACTTATGACAACAGACTTTATGATACATACAAATTAATCTGCTTTGTTACCAGAATAATTTATTCTCATAGCATGTAGAACTCAGTCAAAATTTCAGTCCCAATATTCTTGAAACATTACATATATATATATCTATATATATATATAGATATATATATATGCGTAAAAGACTGGATGTTTTCTTCTTGTGAAAACATTACATGGCTAGAAAAAAATGCAATGCCATTTTCTGCCTTTCGCATGCTTCGGAATCTTTAAATTTTTGCTTTTCTTCTTTAATAGAAGCCAACTTTAATTACTAAGTATTGAATTCTGATTTTGCATGCTGAAGTTCTCCATGTGAAAATAAAAGGATGTTATTTTCAGGAGGCTTGCCTAAAATCCGTAAGTCCAAATGAGGTGGAAGGGAACTTAATCAACTTGAAATCATAAACTGCTACTTAGGTAAGGTTCTTTAAGGGTTAGTCCTGTATTATACAATATTTATGTATTTTATCAATGGCCTCAAATGAAACATAAAATTATTACTGATAAAGTTTGAAAATAAGTGTAAATTGTGGACCAGTGTTAAATAGTAAAAAGTGAAATGGATTGCACGGTGAAGTGTCAAACAGTATGGTAAAAGTAAAGGCATAATTTAAAAAGCAAAGAATGTATGACCTGACAATAGCACCTTATTTTTGTTAAGAGTTACTACTTGAGTATAGTTGAATATCACAATAGTTATTCAATAGGCTTTGAGTTCCCAGCTTAATGCTGGGGCCCAGACATGAAAGAGGCCCTTGTATTTATGAAGGGGAAATGCTGAGTAGATTTGCATTCAGATTTGGCAGAGGAGTGAGTGACAGTCATATCATATTCAGTTTTTGTATCTACAAATGAAGCAGGGTGTTGAAAATTGGGAAGTATTTAGAGAAGAACCACACAGTGATGGGAAATCATGTCTTGTATTAGAAAATTGAAGGAACTCTGTCTTCTTACTTCATTGAAAGAAAAAATAAAGAGAGGTCAAATGTCAGAATTACAAGAGTCCATGTAAGACTTCTTCATTATGGTAAACAAAGACAAGATTCAATGGCTGGAACCTTAGGCTTCCAAGTAATATGCAGATTTTTAACAGGGAAGTAGATGAGCTGTTGAAGAAACTTGCTAAATGTTGCTGCAGTTTCCTCATCACAGAAACATCAAGATAGATAATACTTCTAAATCCAGTTTGTGATGGGAAACAGGAATGAAACAAGAAGTAACTGACTGTTGATATTAAAATGCATAATTTAAAAAGTACACTGAAAAATTATTTCAGCTTTCAGTTAATTATATGCAACGTTTGATTCTGTTTTCACAGCATGCTATCTTTTAGTGGTATATTTCCTCTATTCCTTAACTTCACCTATCTTAAGGTATTCTGGTGTATGCTGCATAGAAAATGCCTTGGATAGTTTGCCTTAGAAAAGATGCAAGGGATTTTATATTAACATCATTCTTATCATAATTAAATTACTTGTATTTCATCCCTGCAAAAATTTCTCAAAACACGCAACTAAAAAGTACTGCTGAATTAGGAAGTCTCCTGTACTCTTACTGAATTGCATAAAATCTCTCTGTGTAAATATAGCTCAGCGTTTCACTCTGTCAAGAATCCAGGCTCCATACTAGTCTGTTTCAGGGGTGTGATCCATTCCCTTACTTAAGTAGAACCCCTCCAGGCACATCCCTCAAGAAGCAGTGTCTGGCACAAGAATCAAAAATTTTCAAACAACAAAACCATTTTTAAAGATGGTATTTTTTTTTTCACTTTAAACTGTGGCTATGTGACGTCTTGTTGTCACCATAATAGCAAGAAAAGTTCCTCAGTGTGCTCTGTGGTCCATACCTCAAAATTTCCACTGAGCATGAGGTTCACCCATGGTTTCTTTTCCTGTTCTTCATAAGTGAAGCAAGCCATTTTGTGAAAAGCCTCTTAGCTATGCCGAATTTTGCTAATGAGTGAAGACTACCAAGCAGAGGTTCTCCAGACCATTGAAAGAAGCCCAGAATGGTAGACGCAATATGAAAATCATGGAGACCGCACAAACTTACTTGCAATGTCATACTTATGAAATGAGAACAGCAGCAATCAGAAAATTTCAAAAGTTGTAATATTGTTCACTTTATCAGTGCAAAACACTTGCTTTGGTACTGCTTTTGTTACCCCTAACAGATTCTATAACAAATAGGCTCATTAGGAAGTAGAAAAGCAATTCGATTTCATTTCCAATTTTACAAAATTTCCTTGACCGTGGGAAAGAATTTGATTTTTTTTTAAGTATTATGTGTAATGAACATTCTGCAGTTTGACATCTCATTGTAGGACATCCCTGGAAATTCAAGGACAGATGCAAAAGGCTTCACCTTTGAAAGGTGTAGCCTCTTGCAATGATAACTGCTGGGGCTTTTCTGGCTGGGGAGCAGCTTTGCTGAAGTGAACCTGGGGATCTTGATGGAAATCAAGCTGAGCCAGCAGTCTACCCTGGAAACAAAGACCAACAGTATCTTGGCCTGTATTAACAGGAACATAGCTAACAGATGGAGAAAAGTCATTATTCTCCATCAGTCAGCACTCATTATGCATAGAATGTGTCCAGTTTTGGGCCTCCCAGTACCAGAAAGATGTCGACAAATGGCAGTGGGTTTAGTGGAGAGCCACCAAGAGGGTTGGGGCCTTCGGCACTTGCCAGGAGAGAAGACACTGAAGGAACTGCCTTGTTCAGCCTGGAGAAGAGCAGGCTTTTGGGGAATCTAATGGTAGTTCTACAATACCTGCAACACAGTTACCAAGAAGATGGAGTCACATGCTTTACTGTGGTGTATGGCAGGAGCACAAAAGACAATGAGCACAATTTGAAACATGACTTGTTCTGAGCATATAGTAAGATAAAGCTTTTTTCCCATGAGAACAGTCCAGAAGTGGAAAAGGTTGCCCAGAGAGGTTGTGCAGTCTGTGTCCTTGGAGTCCAGATGCTGCTTGAGCAAGAGGGTGAAATAAATGACCTCTGGAGATTCCTTTCTGAATTAATCTTTGATCTTGAATTTCTTATTTTCAGTTGTACCATGCAAAAGCATTGACATCATTGATGCCACACAAGCATGAATAAATAATTCTTAGTAAGTAGTTCTTCTGAAGATAAAAATAGGTGAGAAGGCTATCCAATGGCTTTGCTTGTCTTACGAGCACTATGAAGAGAGGAATTAAAAACTGAACATCCTTTCATTACTGAGACCAAAAGGTATGACTTATACTATCTCCAGGTAGCACTGTTATTAAGCAGAAATTACATCTTCCACTGTCGCTTTTAAATGTGTGTTAGATTTCACCCTTGACTTTGCTATATATGCATTGTGCATTTTATCGTTAATTTATATACAGAAATTGATTCAATGGAGCTATAACAAAGTAGAAATAAAACATCACTACCATCATTTCATTTGGAAGTATTCATATTGTAAAGGTAAATGTAGGAGGAATTTCCTGACCTTTGAATATTCTGTTCTTCATTTAAAGATTCTCTGAAACATTTTGAATTTCATTTCCGTTGTCTTCTGTAGTCACTTTACATTCAAGATTTCTCACTGTCACAGATTCAGTAGCAACATTGTTAGACATCCTTACTCTTGAAAAGAGCGGAGTTTTGACTGAGTACTTCAAGGCTTGATAAGCTTCTAGCTCACGGCCTTGCTACATTAACATAACACAAGTGGTTGTCTGTACTTTGATAAAGACCTGTACTTATCTTGCACTATGAACAACATATCTCTTAATTAAAAAGAAGCAGCAGCACCTGTCAGTAACAAAGAATGTGCCCACACCTGCTTCATAGTTCAACTTGGGCAAAGATTTAGATTTTCCTCTCTTCTTTTTCTCATAAGAGTGGTTCATCTTTTCTTTGTTTCCAAAATGTGTATATATGTGGGCACATATATACATATAGAGAAAGCTAAAACTTTGCTTGCCTAGTTATAGATAGGAATACATTTTCATCTGAAGAAGTTTAATTACATCCTGGTTAACTGTGAATTGCTGCTTTTCCAGCAAATGACATTCTGTGCTCAATTTGTTGGGTTTTTTTCTTACAGCAGTGTAGTTGTTGAAATCATAATCTGATCCATTGCAGAACTTCATGGATATTATAGCTATCATAAGGCAGACTGAGCAGCAGGTCTTAGTCATAGCTGATCTTGTGGAAATGTTGCTAATTCTAGAGAAATAACGTTTAATTATGTCAGTGTAGGATTTTTACTGAGCATTTTTCATTTGTTAATAGAAATAACAGCATGTACAAAAATAAAAGAATTGTTGCCAGTATTTTAAAAACTGAATATGCTGAATTCACCTGGAATTCAAGGCCCTGTGTACTCAGGGCTAGATTAAACACACAACAAAACTTTGCAATAGCATGACAGCTGAAGTTCACATAGTACATGTTGCAATTGATTTAGTGTCATGTTTTCCTTTTCAGCCTCATGATGATTAATAGTGACACACTGAAAACAGCGGTTTTTTAAACTGGGCATGTCATTCACATTGTTTCTGGGAGGAAGCCTAAAAAGGAAGAAGGATGGTCTTGTGGTTAGGGTCCTGCAGTAAGGATTTGTGAAATGTAATATAGAGGTGTCAAAGCTGGCTGTAAGTTAGCTTGTTCAGGCACTGGAGTCTTGCTGAAACAGACAGGGGCTGGTAGTTGTAGTGTCATGGCTAAATTTAGAGCACCTGAAAGTCATACTATATTCTGCAGCATGCACAATTCTGAGGAGAAAAAAATTAATTTTCTGAAAAAATGCCTTTTATCTTTTCCATTCTTCCACTGGCAATGAGAGCAGGAAATAGAAGGTTTCATCTTCATTTCATGTCAACAGGATCTCAAAGAATCTACAGAAGCTTTTTTCCTTGTTTTTTTTTGAGAGGGACATTAGTCTCTTCAGGTTTTCTGATTAACGCTTTTAGCAACAACTAGCTTTTACTTTAAAAAAAAAAAATGTTTTCAGTACCTCAGCCTATTTGGCTTTTTTTCTTCCCCACCACTTCCTTTAAGATTTGTTGAATTAGGTAAGCCCTCTGAAGCTTAGTCCATGACATGTTTTCACCTCTTATTATCTGAATTACATAGGCTGCTCAATAATCAACATAGCTTCATCTCTTCCCCAAGCAAACTATCCTAGTTTGAATTGATCTTTCTTCAGTCTGGTGCTAAGGAAGGAAAAAGAGAAAAATGTCTCTGTTACTTCATTTTTCTCGTGCTCAATTGTGAGCCCAAATGGTTAAAATGCAAGACCCCTTAAAAGATCCAAAGCTGAGCAAAGGAAGGGCTAGGGTGGCTTCTCAGAAACAGATGAATTAGAAGTAAAAAACAGGTTTCCTCTTCTCTACCACTACCCACATCAAACAACATACAAACAACAAAAACAATGGTAAGGTAAGGAACAAAATGAGGACAAACTAAAAAAAAAAAAAAAAAAAGAGCTGATACCCAGATAAAATCAAAGATTGTTTCCTACCATCAGTTTGTTTTGGAGCATTTATATTCGTAGGGTGAATTTTTGTCTCTGCTAAAATCAGTGGACTGTTTGTTACTGATTTCAAACTAAACCAAGTTTTCATCTGGAGATTTTACCTTTGATTGCAAGAAACTTCATCCTAAAGTTCCCCCCCAAAAAAAGCCTAGCAATTCTTTTTGATGGTTTTCAGAAAAGGGTCCATTTGTGATTGCAAGAGATTAGGAGAAAGAGAGTGCAGAGCACCAGACACCAGTTTAGTCTGACAATAACTCTCATTTTTAAAAATGTGCACCTCTTGATCAGATCGAGTTCTAACATATCAGGCTTCAGAGACTGGACTTTGTTATGCTTTGTGTTCAAAGAAGCAATGCCTTCTTTCTTTTGGAAGCTAGATGCAATGACCAAATTTTTTCTTAATCATTTATAGAGAAAAACAAAGATAGGTTCTTACGCCTTCAGTATGTCTGTATATACTTTTCTCTATACTACTGAGTTCATATTCTGGAATCAAGCATTTCATGTATTGAGTCAGACTTCATAGTTTACCTTATGTTGAGCCTATCTAGAAATCAGGTATTATTTTGGCAGTCACAATTCTTCTCCCACATTCTATCATCTCAATAATTTGCTAACAAAGCTTTCTAATGTGTTTTTAAAGTAGAAGAGGCCAAATAGAAACCAGTACGTTACCAAGGTTTAAAAATTAATACCTCCTTAGAAAATTAATGAGCCCGTATTTCTGCAGAACATGGACACAGCTTTCTTTAAAATGTGCTACTGACAGCAGTTATGCTTTTCTTGGACTTGGGGGGGAATTGGGGAATGTGCTATCTCTTAGAAGTTTGATTCATTGTTGGTAAGTGTTATAGCGGATCTTGATCACATCAGTGTTCTTGCAGGCTTAGTTATGAAACACTGAGCTCACTTCCAGGTTAGTTTTATGTATGCATGTAAGTGGTCTAAGCACTCTAAGTTAGAGAATAGGCTAAGCTCTTAAATATATTTAAGTGTTATAAACCAAGTTTTCAGATCTGCATTATTGATTTATCCCTTTTTAATCTGCAGACAAGTGGTGATACCAGAACCGAACAAAGTTACTCATCTGCTCTATGTTTAGAAATGCAAACTCAGTCTCACAAAACATGGGTTTGCAAATTCTTACATTAGATCAAGTTGAATTAGATATGTTTGACAGGAGTTGTACAATATTTTGAAAAACATTTTACCAGAGGTTTTCAAGATAACATAGTTGTGATGGTGTGTTAATGGAGCTGGCTGTGTTAAACTATTGCTCTCGAAAAGGCTCAGGTGAGTGAAGGTGTTGAGGTTTAATACACGCAGCCAGAAGCACAACAAAACAGAGGCCACACAGGTTTTTTGGGAAGGCTAGCTAGAAGTTTTGTTAACTTCTATTACAGGCATAAAAGTTTTTGAACATTACATAGTTTGCATTCGTGTAAGGACAGCACGTTTTCTGTAGTGAAGTGCTAAGAATACTGATCTCATAGTGCATTCATGTATTCATAAACTGAAAGAGTGGTATGTGTCAGCATCAAAAGTCCGTATATAGAGAATAAGTATCTTGCAGCTGCAAGATACCAAATCAATCTTATTCTAGAAGTATTGTATTATAAAGAGCTGTTCAATAAAGGAACATACGGTGTAACATAAATACCCAAAAAGCATAGCTTATACACAGATGGTTTAGGGAAACAAAAGCATCACTTTTTAAGGGCTTAGTGAGGAAACAAGCTGTATACCTTAAAAAAAAGTACCAATACATGTTACCATACTGCTTCTCCTTAGCACAACAATGCAGGAGCATGAAAAATTAACACTTAGAAAGACTGCGATATTTTTGTAAAATTAAAGACAGACTACAAGTTTCTGTTGCTGGTTTTCTGTGCAATCAGAGAAAATATTGTGGAATTCCCTTGATGATTTTCATCTGTCCTATTAAGCAATTATATTCAGACAGACATACAATGGAAATAAACAGGTAAATGGTATTGGAGGAGGAAATACATAATTGCACTGTCTAAGGAAAGGTAAGTTGATGGTATGTTTTCTCACTTCCATTTATGACGGCCAAATGTGGGTACACTGATCTGAAACAGAAGATAGTATACTCCAAGTTGCTCTGGCTTTCTGTGTTTCAACAGATTTTGTATCTGCTGTTCTAGAGGTATATTTCAATAAGCAGGACACTACAAGCTGACCTAATTTGATCTGAGCCGGTTAAACTTCTAACACACAAATACAAGCTGACCTAATTTAGATCATGTGTTCCTGTGGTTAATAGGTCCTTGCATTAAATTTATTGTCATGCTTATGCAAAAGTGAAGGGCTTTGGAAACTTTTCAGACAGCCAAAACAAATGAAACTAATGTCTCGGTAGTTCCCCTAGCAACAATGACTCAGATATATTAATTTACATATTTGAGTTTAACCCATGTTTTAAACATTTGAAACATCCTCAGGAAATTCCGTATCAGGTCAGTTTTTTTCCTACTGTCTTGAAAAGATGGCAAAGACATCCTGTGTCAGACTGCTGCAGTGCTGGGGGACATTTTCAGCCTCTTTCACATAATCTCATGTGGTTTTCAAATGCAGAGTTAATAGCATTAATTAGAAACTTTTTTTTTTTTAATGGATTCTTGCCTTCATGCAGTCAGAAAGGACAAGTATCTCTGTCTCTTAAGAGGGTCTGTAACTGACTCTGGAGGACTAGATTAGACATCAAGTTAGGCTCAGTTAACCTATTTTGTTAAAACTTTTTTTTTTTTTTTTTTAAACGGGTGCTGGCATTTTAGTAGGAAGGTCTGATTTTGTTGCCTCTTCAGCTCTGCTGTTCAGGTTTTTTTATGGTTCAACTAGCATTTCGGACAAAACTAATGACCAGTGCTCCTGAGCAGCAACACCGAGAGAGAAAGGAGGGGAAGGACAGAAGCAGAAGCTGACAGATCCCAGAGACTGCACTGAAGAAAGTGGAAGGGAAAGGGGGGAGTGACAGAAAGATAGAAGGAAGGAGAGGATTAAGGATGGTACCTGATGTATTTAGCAGACACTGAGACCCACTCTCAGGCAGTAGAAAAATGCCCAGACTATGTCTATATTGCTAAATAAAAGAAAATAGTCAAAGACTATCCTGCACTGATGCTGAGCCCAGGCTGGCTGGCATCCCAGCTGCGTAGGATTAACTTCTCAAGAGCATAATGGTTGCATACACACTATGAGGGAAGGGAAGGGGAAAGGAAGGTAAGAGGAAGGGAAGGGGACTTCGCATCTTGCCAAGCATTATGTTTTTCCATTTTTACCTGTGAGAAGTGAAACTTCTTCAAAAGACAGAGATTTCTCTTATGTGATTAAGTAACTGTAGACTGCTGATCTGTGAGAAACATGCAGACCACAACCATTCATTCCCAACATGTAGAACTGCATGCTAGTTCCCTGCATGCTGGTGGCTTGTTAGGTAAAACAGTTCTAGCACATAAACCACAGGCAAAAGTATCAGATTGCACCTAAATAAACCGCTCGCACCTCTTTAGGGTAAATAAAAAATCTACATTGGTCAATGTTTTTTTCAGAATTACCTTTGTTTATTTTTACACAACAAACGATTAGGTAATCATTTAAAGGGAAGACGTGGAACAAAATACGGTAACTTGAATTTTTGTATCTCTTCGAAGATGGGAAACCCAGTATGAGAGCTGAGTTTTAATTAAGGTAATCAGCTGGAGCTTGTCTTCTGAAATAACTGTCATAGACTATCTATTCAGATATAGTTAATTATTGCATCTAATTTGAAGGCACTAGATTTTTGTGTTTTTACAGCAGATGAAAGGCTTTCAGAGTAAATTGCATGACACACATCATTAGCAGAGCTGGCAAATCCATCACTATATGTAGTTTTTGAAATTATTATTTTCAAGTAATTTTTAAAAAAACCTTAGCCCCTTTCCTTTTTGCCAGGCATTCACAAACTGATCCAAAGATACGGCAATGTACTTGTGATTCATAAACTTGATTTATATTTTGGATTATGAATTTTCAGTTTGTACACATCCGCCCTATACATTTTTAGTAATTTGCATGGATAATGCAAATGACTGTAACACTCCTGCTTATATGAGATAATAAAATCGGAGGAAAATGAGCAACAGGTATTCTGTTTCATACATTAATAATAATTGCCCCTTCACATACAAGTACAAATGTTTGTAGTAACTAAACTAAAAAGCAATTTTCAAATGGTGATGTAAAACTAATATTACTACTACAAGTGTTTGTTAATAATATATGAAGAGAGGTAGAAAGCTACATAGAACAGCTGCTGGGAGCTATCTTTGCCTCCCTGATGTCTATGGCAACATCCCACTGGTGCAGGAAGCCCCTTTGCCCACTGCAGTGTTCCACTGCCTCTGAACATACAGAGTCACATGTATGGACTTTGGTCAATAACAAATCAGTTATTAAATCTGCATCTCTTTCCAAGGTCTCTGATCTGAGGCTTTCTAGCCCAACTAGATAACCAGTTAAAACCGGTTAAAATGGTTTAACTCTCCATAGTCCTCAATGCTGGTATCTTCTCACCTGCTAGCTACTTTTGAACCCCCCCGATTCATCAGCTGTGTATGGTTACCTTCAAATAGAAAAATTCTGGTGTTCAGTGCACAAGAACTGTTGGTAATTTTTACATGAGTAAGAATATTTTAATAGTATTCAGGACTATAATAAACTTTTCAAGCTGTAAGT
Organism: Pterocles orientalis; assembly: GCA_011057875.1. Taxonomy (NCBI): domain Eukaryota; kingdom Metazoa; phylum Chordata; class Aves; order Pterocliformes; family Pteroclidae; genus Pterocles; species Pterocles orientalis. The sequence goes on along the minus strand of WKFP01015302.1, from coordinate 1,161,892 downwards.
ATTGGCTCTGCTATGCAAACAGGAAAACATAGTTTTTTGATAGCTTCCTATCTGAACACCATTTTCTCATTTGTATGTGCATTTGAGTCAATTGTCAGGAAACTTAATGATTCTGCATGTGTTTGTTAAAATACCACTTCTGTGACAGCCTAAACCACTGTTAGATAGCAAAGGTGCCTGGGACAGATTCAGTATACCTGTATAGGACCCAAAGCTGCGTATCAGTGGCAGAGACAGAACATGCCCGTGGCCTGTTCTGGTTAAAGGTGCACTTCCCACCCTACATGCCTTACTGCTCTGATCAGCTACACAGTTCAATATGGAGTTCACGTTATGATTTTACATGAGTAAACAACTTTAGAGAAAATAAAACAAAGCTGACATAAAAGTGCAAATCAAAATTTCTCAAGATTAAGAAGTCACTTTTTTGTTACAGTCTTTCTGTGGTTTCAGAAACTAGCAGAAATGAAAGGGTTTGTTATTACTTTCTAAATGCAAAAAAATGGTTCATGATGTAACATTGTGGTTGGTTAAAATCCTGACTTTCCTAAATTCAGTTTGATGGCTACCATGACTTCACTGGAAATGCATGTTAATTCATTTGGTGCCTTCAGCTACTAATTGCTGCTAACGAGGTTGCCTTCATTATGTCTCCAGTAGGGCAGAAGTATGAAGTACTCCAAATCATGCAGTTCTGTTAAAATGTTGTTTTCTCAGTCTGCTTTCCTAACTGAGTGTTCAGCGTCCAATTCCTCTTACAAATTTCTGGCCCTTTTTGGGTATTTTAATTTGATGGAAAAGTGGACAAAAAGGCTGCTAAAGGATCGGGATGCTGGCAGGATTGATAGTTCACTTTGCAAATGGAGTTTCGTCTCTGTGCAATGAAGCTAATTACTTATCTTAAAAATTAAGGTTTTGTGGGTTTTGTTATCAATAGACGCAAATCAGTGTGCTGTAAATAGCTTGATTCCACTTTGTTTTTACAAAGCGTGTTTGCGATGATGTCTACATCCTCTTTCCTGGGGGGCTGAAGGTGCCTGCAACAAACATAGGGAACCTGTGCAGCCAACCTACCCTGGGAAAAGGGGATGACTACAACTTCTGCGTGCCTGTACTTAGCAATGCTAGCACTTCAAATGAATGCCCATTTCTTTCAATTGACAATCGTTTTCTGACTTCTTCATAGAAGGATATCGGTACTCCTCATATATAGTCTAAGTCTTAAATGAGTCAGCATCAAACCACTCCCAGTTCTGGGCATTTCTCCTAAATGTCACACATATATTTTCCTGTAACTGCTGTATAATCATCCACAGGAATCAATAAAACTACCCTATGTATCTCTGTAGCTGGGGAAAGGGATTGTAAAATGAAAGGAACATTATCTGGAGCAACAGCCTTGTAAATTCTGTTCTGCAGAAGAAAATATAGACTGTCCTTCCTGAAAGCGTTCCTTAAAGTCAGGTGCATTATTAATTACTCAGATATATAGTCAAATATTTAGAGGTAATGAATGACTTCTAACAGATCAATGTAGGGTGTTGAGCAGCTGTGAAAATCAAGATAAATATTAGGTAACAGAAGGTTTGTCGTGTGATTTTCAAAAGCTTGCCAGTGACTGAGAAGCACAAATACCACTGAAACTATTTTTTTACCCACATTTTTACTTTATTATTTTGAAAATCTTCTCCAACAGTGGGAGCAAAACTGGAGGATTCCACTTTGAATATTTTTTCTCTATAATAATTAGAAAGCTGAGCAATTTAAATATAACAACCGAGGAAGTGCAAAGCTATGATTTCAGCACCATTTGCAATGCAACTCCCTTGGCCCTGCAAAATTCACTTCACATAGAATCATAGAATTATAGAATGGTTTGGGTTGGAAAGGCCCTTAGAGATCGTCGAGTTCCAACCCCCTGACATGGACAGGGACACCCTCCACTAGACCAGGTTGCTCAAAGCCTCATCCAGCCTGGCCTTGAACACCTCCAGGGATGGGGCATCCACAGCTTCCCTGGGCAACCTGTTCCAGTGTCTCACCACCCTCACAGTGAAAAATTTCTTTCTGATGTCTAGTCTAAATTTACCCTCTTTTAGCTTATACCTGTTACCCCTTGTCCTCTCACTACACTCCCTGATAAAAGAGTGCCTCCCCATCTCTCCTGATGCCCCCTTCAGGTACTGGAAGGCTGCTATTAAGTCTCCTCGGAGCCTTCTCTTCTCCAGGCTGAACAACCCCAACTCTTTCAGCCCTCTGATTAATTTTGTGGCTCTCCTCTGGACTCTCTCCAATAGGTCCAGATAATAATGCACAAATTCTGGGTGTTTTAGCAAGTTGGGGTTGTTTAGTTTAGAGAAGAGGAGGCTGAGAGGAGACCTTATCACTCTCTACAACTACCTGAAAGGAGGGTGTAGTGAGGTGGGTGCTGGCCTCTTCTCTAAAGTAACAAGTGACAGGACAAGAGGAAATGGCCTCAAGTTGTGCCAGGGAAGGTTTAGGCTGGATATTAGGAAAAATTTCTTCACTGAAACAGTGATTAGGCATTGGAACAGGCTACCCAGGGAGGTGGTGGAGTCACCGTCCCTGGAGGTGTTCAAGAAACGTGTAGATGTGGTGCGTAGGGACTAGGTTTAGTGAGTTAGGTGGTATGGGTTGGACTTGATGATCCTTGAGGTCTTTTCCAACCTTAGTGATTTTCTGATTCTATGATCCAAATAAAGGTTTTGGTGAGAGAAGAAAATAAGTAAAGCATTGGCAAGCATTAAAAATTTTCACTGATGTTATAAATGTGATGACGTTTGCGTACGGAACTATAGCGTTACACTTTACAAATCAACATCATAATCTTGAACCATCAAGTAGTGTGTCTGTGGTTGTGGAGGACTTCACGATATATTCCTGTTTCTCAGTGTTTATATCATACAGGAGTTAACACTTCTCCAGACTTTCCGTTGAGTGTGTCTGAGTCTGTGGAGGGAACTTTAATAAAATCTACTGGATCCGAGGCTCGAAGGGCAATGAAACATGTAGGGAATGGAAACATTCAAGGAAGGATATGTGATGCTAAAGATGACCTCAGTTTGCCCAAGTGAAGGTCTGGCCATACAGCACGGATTTTGGGAAGAAGCGATGGCATATGTCATGACATGGGGAATTTTTGAACACTGATGGTGTGCTTTAGAGAGTTTAGTGTATTGTTTATAGCATAGTAATAACCTTACTAGAGCAGGTTGCAAGCCATGAGGGACTCGGACACATGTGCCTTCTGGCTAGCCTTGCGCCAGGCAGGAAGGCTAGCTGGGTGGACGGGCCCGTTGTCTCAGTGTACCTATGTCTCACTTCAGTCCCTGGCCTTCCCTGCTCCTCACAGGGGCAGGAACTTAATGTCCTTCCATGCCCAAGTGTGAATGGCTTCCCTCACTGCACTGGCTTGGCTCCTCCAGTGTCTGTGCTGTGGCACATGGAGAGTAGAGGTCCCAGATCAACATTTCTCCCCAGTTTTCACAGCTGCCTCCTTGAGAAAAGAAGTAGGCACTTCATGAATTCCCTCTCTACTTGATCAGGGAGAGAATTAGTGGACACTAACAGAATCATCTCCCCATCCAGGAGTTCATGATCAGAGCCATCCTTCTGTTTTCTGCTGCTCACCCTCTTAGCTGAATCTCGGGTTGCGACAAATGTGCGTTTCAGCAGTTGGTGTCTGTTGTGGTTTGGTTTTTCTCTTTGGCTGCTCGATATTCAAATTTTTGTTTCCCTCTCTCTTTTTTTCTTTTTTTTTTCTTTTTTTCTTTTTCAAGCCAACGTGATTCAGTACAGGCTTGCAGAACATTCTGGTTGTGAACACAAACACTTTGACGACAACAGCTCCTGTGGCAGTTTACACTTCTGCTGCGCTGAGGCTGGGCTTGCAGTGTTTGCCTTGAAAAGTGAAACCAGAGGAGGTATGCCTGTTTTCATGTTTTGTTACAAACTCCACCTCGGGCCAAGGTCACTGAAAGGTTGGGAAGCCTCCATAACCTGTAAGCAACCCATGTTTATTGTTTTTCATCAGCATATCACTTTCATAGAAGGTTCATACTACTGTGATCAATTTCTGACTTGGCTTTCACATTTTCCTTGACTTTCAATGTAACACTCCTTCCATATAACCTACCATGGAGTGAAAGCTAAGATAAAAATTGTGTCTTACGTACAAAACTCAATGCCATCCCTGAAAGTCCAGACAGCAGTACGTGATGTTGATCTACACACACAATAGACAGTAAGAGCCAGCATCTACCTAACTTTCCTGTATGTGTTTTAGTGGAGAGAAATCAGCTTTGTGTAAGGGTAGAAAACACGGGCTGATGCTGTGCAAGACAGAGTGCAAGAAGGGAGCTGCTACAGGAGCTAGGAAGGAAAGGGAACAGCCTGGCCCATCTGCAGGTGGCCGGGTCCTCCTGCAGCACATGCACCTCTACTTACTGCAAAGGTTTCTTGCCAGTGGAGTTTATATTGTTCAGTGTGGTCAATAGCAAACAAAAAGCTCCTTCTTGGCCTATGCTGCACCTGCAGCAAGGAAAAAGCCCTGTAATACCGTAGGTGCCATCACCCACTAAATTAAAAGAATGCATTACTTCACGGCAGTATGTTCTGCATCATGCCTATGTGCAGAGACCCGAAAAACAATCTATCCTTTTGTCTTCCTTCTCTCTGGGACACTGGCTCCCATTCATGTGTTCCTGACACTGCCACAGGTCCTACAAAACTTCTCCACAAGCACCACACTGGTCATTCAGCAGAGCATAAGATGGGTGAGCCCTCCCATTGCAGGTCACCTTGTCCTTCTTACGCTGACCAGAATTAGAGGCCTTTTGACATCTCCCCATGCACCATGATTCCTTTTAGTTTTGTTCCTCTAGTCCCTTCAGGTAGCCAACATCTCTAGTAATAATAACAGTAATAAATGTGAGAAACAGTCTTCTGCTGTGTCCTGTAGCCCTGCTTGACCCCACACCTGTAGCTTTCCATTGAGTAGACACCATGCTCTAGGTTCCTGTCCTGTGTCATCTTTCCTTTTTTCACATTTGGCACAGACCAACTTAATCCTCTAGAGAAAGAAAGGCCAATTGTATTCACTTTGGGGTTTTACTCTGCTTTGATCAGCATGGATAACGAGCCATTTAAAAATGAAACAAAAAATATGAAGCAGATAAAAACCTTTCCCTTGGGGTATGCGAGGTGGCCAGCAGCTCCGCCTTAGCTTGGTAGCTCATCTTTTATTTCAGTGGCTGAAGAGTGTTCTTTGTGCTCTGCCCTGTCTGGAGCAGGGTGAAACACTGTAAGTTTGCTTTGCGGTGATGGCTGTGGCCCCCCGCTTTGGAGGGAGACAGCAAGGAAGAGTGTCTCTGCCCCACCAAAGGGAAGCATCGGGAGCATGAGGAGCAGGGAGGGATGGCAGGAATCAGAGTGTGCCAACAAACAGGACTTTACAGCAGGAATACAGGTGGTAAAAGCAGACAGCAGCAGGCCTTGCTGAAGGACATGGAGGGAAGACTGGAGTCCGTTGACAGTGGCTGGGCTGAGAACAAGACTGGAGAAAGGGTCCTATGTTATGCTGGAGAAATTTTATTTGAAATTTTATGGACTTCCCCTGTTTCGAAATGTGAAAAATGTGAAACCATCTCTGGGTGGTTTTTAAATGCTCACTGCAATGACAAGATGACAAATCGGCATGCCAGCTCTGCCAGCTGAGGTCCCATCAGACTTTGCATGTGTCCCTATGCAATTGGTGCCTTGTCTGCATACTTCTTTTTCTCCTGGCTAGTCAGGCATAATGAATGGGGAGAAAATGTGTAGTTGTTTTTCCCTGTTATAGAGATTTCCTCACTCCTACATTGATATTTAAATGGAGGATAACATTTCAGGTTGATCACGTGTATTTTCCTGTGGTTTTCTGGCATGAAGTGTCTCAACTTAATGAGCTCTCAAACATTACTCGTATTTGAGTTATTGAGATGACACACTGTAATTAGTGTAATTAGTTTTGAACAGATAAACATCTCAGTGCCCAAAATTTGTGCCAAACCAAATCATGTTAATTATGTTTTTTTGTTACCTTTGATAATGTTTGGTCACAATATGGGTTTTTTTCAGTTACAACTTCATTTTCTTGTACGTTTTTCTCAGTTCCTCTACTTCTGAGTAGGTTTCATACCAGGAATGAGATTTTAAAATATTTTTAACTGTAAATACATTTAAATTATTATTCTCTTTTGTGACCTTTTGTTATCTCATGTTTATCTGGTCGTCATTCTCTTAAGCATATTAAATTGTTTTTAAAAAAACAGCCTTTAAAAATATTTTAATGAGTTCAGCCTCACTGATGAAGCTACATCCAACCATGCTAATTTTAACCAATAAATTCTGGTATCCTTATGGCTAATGGTCAGTATGGCTGTAGCTGGCTTTTCAGCACTGCTCGTTACGCCACTGGAAGACCAACAAGTACTGAGATGTGTAAGTGAAAGCAAAGGGAATCTATGCTAATATTTAAGGTTGCCTTTAGCATCCTGGCCCACCTGAAGTGCCACCCAAATCCACTTCACATCCAACTAAACAGCACAAATCTCGGTTTAGAAACCTGTTATCCTCCTAAAAGCCTCTCTCTGGAGAAGTTGCCTCTCTGTGAGGGCTCGTCCCTCTCTCTGGGTGCAGGGATGATTACCTGGCCACCATGGGGGTCAGTGTTAGACGGCTGCAGCACAAAACCCATGGAAATGGCATAAGACAACAAACGTTGGCAGGGTCAGCCCCACAGCGGGGCACTCAGCATTGCGGCCATGGTCCTTCCCATCCTCCGGCCTCATCACAGCTACCTTGGAACCACGGGCACCCCAGCTCTGCTGCACCACCTGTGCATCACGCCAGATTTTTTTCCTGAAGTTTCAGCTTCCACTTCTGTCCACTTTCATTACTGCAACAGCTATTACCAAAGTACTGGCATTACTTACACACCGTAGGTGTGTAAGATCTTGTGTGTGGATCTTGTGCCTACCTGAATGGGAGGGAAGGGAGAGGTAAGTGGGTGCTGCCGCCTTCATGCCAGCTCTGCTGCCTGGGTGCACATACTCCCTCCCTGTCTCCCTCCTTGGCTGCCTCCCTCCCACCTACATGGCGGTGGCAAAGCCCCACATTCAAATCACATTAAACATAGGTATTGCAAATGCTATTTCAGCTTCCTCATGCCCTTTTGCACATACAACCAGCCTTAACTCTCTAAAGACGGTTTCCATCGGGACTTATTCCTTCAAATTTTCTTCTGTTTTACAGATACATGTCATCATGTTGCTTCTTTTCACTCCTTCCCATTGTCCTATTTGCTGGGGTCCATGCTCACTTTTCAGCTGGGGCTTAGAAAAGAGTCCAGATCTGTGTCATGGACTAGTCACACGTTAGGTGTGGACCCTCCTACATCTCCTTGGCTTTTATTTTTTTGGAATGGTGTAAGCAGGCAGGAACCCCCCAGCTAAATATTAAATATCCAAAAGCAGCCACAGCTGCGGTGCACAGATTCTTAAAGAATGTATTCAGCTGAAACCAAATATTTTTTTAGTAATTCAAGTTTTTAAACCAAAGGAAATTAAAAAAACAAATTCACTAAAAAGAAAAAAAAAATCAAATGTATTTAACTTAAAAGTTACAGATGTCATAGAATCAATCATAGAATGGTTAAGGTTGGAAAAGACCTTAAAGATCATTGAGTTCAAACCACCCTCCTTTCAATGTTAGATTGTAGTATTTTTCACAAAATGCTTTCTTGTCATCAAAATGGCAGTGTTTTGGCCAAGCATTGTGTATGGAAGTTGTTGTTGAGCAAGCACAGTGGTCTTATGGCTACTTCTCCTGCCAGAGCTCATGAGTGAGCAATATGTCTTGTAGCAGTTAATGTATTTCTTTAAGACCCAAAAAATGTTACAAGAATCTAAACTTTCATTTCTTTAACTGTGTTTTAACTCAGGTTATTGTGAAAAACTGAAAATATGATCCTGAGCCCTCGCTAAGGACTTAGAAACTAGAAAGCAAACAAAATAAGCCCAGAAGCATTAATATCACTCTTCTCGTTACTAACGATGCTGTAAATGTTATTTAGGAAAAAATATCGTTCACCTCTTTTAGCCTGCCTGTTTTGGGATCTGGTCTCATAATATCTGAACACCTGACCAAAGTGGACAGCAGTCCCTCCTGCTTCAGCCTTCACCTGGAAATGTTTCTTTAACTTTTTTGTATTCTTCCCTCAGTATAACTTCTCCCTGTTGATATGGTGCCAGTTTATGAGTCTTAGGGGAGGAGGTTTAAAGCAGTAGTTTTAAGGGTCAAAACCTCAAAGACAAAGAAAGTTCGAAGAAATGGTAAAAAAGGTCTGCTCTGTTATGCATGGCTCTTTTCCTCAGGACAATGTGTTGATGGACAATTTAGCTTCCACCCTGCGTTGCTCTTGTACTCTGCAACTAATGTAATCTGGTGGTGGAGAAAGCACAATGTCTGCCAGAGTAACTCCATTTAATCTCAGGGTTTCATCCTTTCCAACACCAGAGCTGTTTTTTTTACCTGAGTAACAACAGTGTCTACTCTCATGCTCACTCTCTCTCTCTGCCAAAGGCTTCGGTTTATGTCGTCCATGGCAATGTTGCCTTAAGCAACACTGACTCCTACATGCTCCTTCTCCTAAGACGGCAAAACACTTCTTAGAGCAGCCTGGGGCTAATATGAAGTCCTTCAGCTGATGAGCTGTCAAGAGATGTCTCCACCAGGGAGAAGACACATGGAACAAAGTGTTCAAAGCAGGTCAGAGCGAGAAATGTCAGGAAACAACAAAGAAGATTCTGAATCCTTTTTTAATGTAGAAGTCCTCCTCCTTGCAGCTGAAGCTGGCCAGAAGATTTCTGCTTCACAGCATATCAGGTTAAAAAAATAAAAATCTAAATATGAAGTCTGTTTTAGTATTTAAGTAGTACACATTCTAATTAGATTCTAATTTATTACTTTCCTTAAGTTTACCAAACTCTTCACTAACAGCAAAAAATAAAAAGTAATGAAAACCATGGTAATAACCACATATTTTTAGTCTTAGGCACCAATCTGTAACTTACAAATATTGGTATTAACATATCAATTTCAAATGTTTATTGAATTTCATAATTTGTTTCAGAGATGCATTAATCCCTCCCAGTTTTCCTTTCTGTCAATAACCAAAAGAAACATCCTATGGCAGATTTTTTTAAAGGGTGTTTAGGGTACTTTTTCTTGAAGCTTTAATTTGATGAGATTTAGAAGCACTTCGAAGTTATGCACAAATTAAATATTGCACTGGAGGAGGATGGACCTAAATATGTGTTATAAAGCCTTCTTGAATCAGCACCCATGTCCCATAGAAGGGAAGTTGTGCCATCCTCTACTCCAGCTATCCGTGTCTTTGAGGAGCAGTACAGAGAGGGTCATGTCGGTTCAGGTGAGGCAGAGGGGTGGGCAGCCTCATTCTGTGACACAAGGTAATTTATCCCAAGGAATAGAGGAAACCCCATGTCATAGAAAGAGTCATGGATCCCAACACCTCCTGTCAAATCTGATCAACATGAGAAAAGTTCCCTCCCAGTCCCAAGCTGGGCCATGGGTTTATCCATGGGTATCTGGTCAGGACACGGCAACTGAGTTCCTCAAACACAGGGACACCTGTGTTTTCTGACCATCACTCTGTACAGGATCTGTCTCCAGTCCTGCACGCTAGGATGTGTCTGAGGGACCTGCTTGACTTGTCTCCCACAGGTGCTCTGGGATCTCTCTGAACTGGCATGTTTGAAAAGCATAGCTGGGAGAAGGATGAGATCTACCAACTTCATCTTTCTAAACAGGCACTGATGGCACACTTAAATCTAGCATATGTGCAGAAACGTTTTCCACTCTTTAGAGTCAAAACAGAATCAAAACAGACTTTTGTGTCTTCAGGAGAATAAAAAACAAGTGAACAAACAGGGTTTTTTGTTGAACCCTGAATTAGGAGGCAGAAGCAGTGTAAATTTGTTGCGAATGAAAAGTAACCCAGTCTTCTTTTATCCTCTTCTGAGTTCTAGCAACACCTCAGCTGCCCTAACATTCGAACTCTCACAAATTTGATTTCATATCTCCAGAGCACTAGAGGAAGGCAAAAAAGTAAGACCAGTGAACTCAAAAACCTCCTGGAAAACAAAGAACTTCTGAAGCAGAGATGCAGGAGTAAAACAAAATATACTTTTACTTAAGAGTTTTTCTCTATACTAATTTTTTTCTTTTCATCGTGGTCCTTCATTTCCCCACCCAGACAAAATGCAGCTATGACAACATGGAAATCCCCTGAGTGGCACAGCTCTGATAATAAGAGTGTTCAGATTCAGCCAAAATATTATGTCTGAAAAGTCTTTTTCTTTTACTTCACTCCAGCTGAAACAGGAAAAAAGAAAAAAAAAAGATCAAAGTGATAGCCCACTCAATTATAAACAAGACAAATTTAAGGTGAGAAAGTGTCATTTCCGGTTTGCACTGGAGAGACCTCCTTTATTGATATTTCAGTCTGAAAATGAGGTAGAAACTAGCCTGAGAGTTTCTAGAATAAAATTATATTGAATATTAAGTCAGGTGCTGAACTCCTTAATAAACTTTTCTAAAGCAAGCCAGGGTAGATCTCAAGGATGTGAAGTCACCAGGTCCCGATATCGTTGGTTGAAGTTTGGCTTCAAAGAGTTTCAGTCAAGCATAGGAAACTTGGGAAGGAGAGATGAGGACTATCAACTCCTAAAGTCCCCCCAGCTGACCTGACCTCTGAGAGACCATATTTCTTGAAGGTATACTGTATGAATGGAGCAGTGCCCCAAATACTTCTGTAAAAGTCAAGCTCTTGCATGAGGACCGGTCAGGCCATGGCACTGCTGTCTTCAGTGGCTCCATGGCCCTGGTGCCGTGTCCAGCTCCAGCTCTGCTTTGTGTGGGCGGTCGCTGTGGCCTGGCAGGTCTCTCCCCTGTTTGTGCGTGGGAGGTACCATAGAGGTCTGCCAGGCAACATCTAACCCCCATCTCACCTTGACCTCTTTTTGTGTTCAGTGGAGAGAAATAAATTTATTTAGACATCTTTTCGATGTCTATGTTATGATGAGATGAATCATGCTCTCTGCTGGCTAGACGGGAGTGAAGCGTGAGAAGCTCTGACATAGGAATATACACTGTAAATACCTACATTCTGACCAATTAATCCAAACCCATTTTTCTGTATCTACCTAGACTTAGTGCACCTTCAGGGAACATTTTGTTGAGGGGCCTCAGGGTCCTACCATGAGGAGGGACTTGACACAGGTATGGGAGATTTCCATCTTCTGTGAGGCCACACTGAGCTCTCATTGAAAGGGAGACATTTCTTCCCACTAAAATAGGGCAAGGGAGCCCAGGAACATCCCCTTGGCTACCCAGTGACCCCTGCTCAGGGCAGCAAGTGACAACAGAGGACAGTCCCTGACATCCTGGAAAGAAGGACACTTTTCTAGATGTAAGGGCTGAGCTTTCATCATTTTGGTGAGTGGTTTAACTTTTTTCCTTGCAAATGAAAAAGCTGCTGTGGCTTCCATACTAAGGCTCCTTGTTATAGTGTCATCATGTTTCTGTTTGCTTGGGCATTGTTACCAACTTTGCCGTCCGTTTCCTTTATGCCTCCGACATAAAGCTTTTTTGGTGCAGCCAGTGCAGACTCTTCCAGGCCTTCAGCTCGCTTGTAGTTCGCCACATCTGTCAGCTGCGTACGTGGCCCTGCATTACGCTCTAGTATGCGTTGGTGTATACAGGCACATGAAATGTGCAAAGGAAATATTTAACACCTCTTTGTCTTCCTCCTTCTGCCTCTGTTTTGTCCAAAGCCTGAAAAAAATGTCAGATGTATCACTTTGTTCTCAGGAACCAGATTTTGCAGGATTAGTCTTTTAAATCACAGCTTTTCTGGGTCAGCATTGCCATATGTGGGACTTCATAGAATCACAGAATGGTTTGGGCTGAAGGCACCTTTAAAGATCATGTAGTCCACCTCCCCTGCTTTGGACAGTGACTTCTTTCACTGGGTGAGGTTGCACACAGCACCGTCCAGCCTTACCTAAATGTTTCCAGTGATGGGGCATCCACAACCTCTGGGCAACATGTTCCAATGTCTTACCACCCTCATTGTAAAAAATTTCTTCCCTGAGTCCAGTCTAAATCTTCCCTCTTTCAGTTTAAAATCATTGCCCCTTGTCCTGTCACTACAGGCCTTGGTAAAAAGTTTCTCTCCGTCTCTCTTATAAGCCTCCTTTATATATTGAAAGGCCACAAAAAGGTCTTCTTGAAGCCTTCTCTTCCCCAGGCTGCACAGCCCCAACTCTCTCAGCCTTTCTTCATAGGAGAGGTGCTCAAGCCCCCTGATCATTTTCGTGGCCCTCCTCTGAACCTTTTCTAAAAGGTCCACATCCTTCATGAATGGGGACCCAGATCTGGATGCAGTACTCCAGGTGGGATCTCACTGGAGTGGAGCAGAGGGGCAGAATCATCTCCCTTGACCTGCTGATCATGCTTCTTTTGATGCCAATACTTAATAAATAACAGTAACTACATTTAGTGTTTCATAGCTGGAAGATTTTTCTTCCTTGGACCTGTGTAGCTCCATTGAGAGGAAAGTGAATAAGAGGACTAAACAGGGAAATCAGGAGCAGCCAGGAGAGGAGCGCTGTCCATGAAACATGCTCCTGAGCCACCAAACTTGACCATATTTGTCCCAATGTGTCAATGGGTCTGATTCAGAAAGTCCTTAGTTTTGAAGGGGGGAGCATGTTTCAAAGTAAAAGCTCTGCAAATATCTTCACGCTGGCTTCCTGCTCTCTGCCACTAGTCATCCTTGTCAGCATGTTTACATTTCCCCTTGCCTGCGGTCTCTTTATCAGGCAATGGGTTTGTTCGGCATCTAGTATAAAGTAAGTGAGCGCAGGTTTCACAGGCACACGTACTGCACACATGCAGCATGCTCAGGATGACACAGACGAGTACAGTATTGAGCATTTTCGCCTTGTTTCTTCACACCACTTTTGGGGAAAGTGGTTGCACCTCAGCAGATGGTGATGGTGAGTCATTTCATATTCATCTTTCCACTCATGTACGATCTTGAAAAACCTAAGTTAAGAGCTTCAAATGCAACTGCTGGGCTAAAATGTGTTAGTGTTTTAGCCTCCAGTCTCTTTCCTTTAGCACCAGTACCTGAAGCAGATGTGGAGCTGGAGGATACCTATTTAATTTAATTCTCAAGTCCACTGTCCTTGTAATGTCCAAGTTTTCATGAAATGCAGGAAACTGTTCCTGTATGCAAAGGGCATGCAAAATCAGGCCTGTTAATTCTCTCTTATTGTACCTAGTCTTCATGCAAGGAGTTATGCCTGGGAGTGGGGAGCTGCTTCCCTCTTCTGCAGTCCATGGTCACTCTGAGCTACCGTCAGAAAGGGGGGAGGTTTTGGCTTCTCTTGCTCTTGGCAATTTCCTCCAAAGAAAAGTCACCATCCCTGGAGGTGTTCAAGAAACACGTAGATGTGGTGCTTAGGGACATGGTTTAGTGAATTAGGTGGTGTGGGTTGACGGTTGGACTTGATGATCCTTGAGGTCTTTTCCAAACTTAATGACTCTATGATTCTGTGGTTCTATTTCAGTATACCTCAAACTCGGCCCAAGCTGTTGCACTTCAAAAGCCAAACTTTTTCTGCTTTTCTTTAAGCAATTGCATATGGTATATCTGGGAATAGTCCCAATCTCTCTTGTAGTATGGCTGAAGCAAAATACTACAGCCCATCAGTAAAAGAATTCATCCCTTAATCACCAAAAAATTATGAATCAACTCAACAGTTTAAAGTCAGGCTTATTGCAGATTTCATTATCTCATTTAGACAACTCAAAATTATTTAGCAGCCTCAAAATCAGAAATCAAAACACAAAGAACAGCAATAAAACCACTGTTTCTATCTGCTGTTCCTTTTCTCAAAGGGAGCTGAAAAATTAGGTTTAAAGAGTCAGTTCCAGATCTGTTAAACTCTACTTGTTTGACACTAAACAAACAGCAGTGACAGAGCTCGTTGCACTGTGCCTGAAGGACATGGGCAGTCAGTCAGTTACTGGTAGTTTTAGAGCTCCATTGTTTGGCAGCAAAAGAGTTTCTGGGTTTTAGAAAGATAATGGCTGTGTTCCTGTACTATCTCACAGATAGGGAATCTCATTTTCCCATGTGTCATGTATTATAACATACACACATAGGATATGCTTGGTAAGGTTTTTAGTTAGAAGAAAACAGGGAGTGGCTTAGAACTGCATCTAACAACCTTGTTTTTTCTGTTTGCCTTTTATTTATCCAATCTGCAGCTGTATAGACTCAGCTTTGGCAAGCAAGCTACAGTGACGAAGGGTCAATGTTAGTGATTTATTGGTGGTGTCATCGACATCTTCAGGGCTTCCTGAAAGCAGATATGACCGGACCTTTTCTTGTTTTGTCACTAACTTCCAGTAAACCGTAACTAATCCTTTGCTTAGAATTAAAGACAAACAGATTCAGAAGATCCCCACTGAGCAATTAGCAGCTTTTATGATTTCTTTATGAGTCTCATGGGTTTTGCCAACAAATTAAACAATCCAGGGTAAAATGACTCATGATGGATGTTTGGCTTTCACTCTTCGCCTTTCCGGCTTGCCCTACCTCCTGGCAAAGTGCCACCAGCCAACGCAGGTGTGAGCTCAGACCCTTCTTATGGACAGAGGGCAGAAGAGCTCATTGCAGCAATTGCCTTCATCTCCTCTTTTCTGAGCGGCCGACTGCCTCCTCAGCTCTGTCCCCCAGCCTGGCAGAGGTGGTGGAGATCCCCAAAAGCCCTAAGATAGCTACAAGCGGAGTTAAGAAGTGGCTGCAGAGGCGCAGGAGGGCACAGGCAGGGGGAACAGGAGGCAGCATGCTGCCTGGTCTCATGGGCAAGACGGCTGGCTTTGATGGCCCTCCTACCTGGACTTGTATGGTTTGTCCAACCCACATCAAAGCTGTTGCAATTAAAATGAGTTCTGCCTGAACCATATCAGCCTTAGAGATTTCATGTGACTGTCCATGGAGATGGTCACTTTATTGGCTTTGGAAATTCAGTCACTGACCTGCAGATAGGTTACCTGTGCCTCTGGTTTCACATGTTGTGGTTAGTCCCAGTGGCTTCACAGCGTAAAATCAGAGCAGGTCCACAGCCTCTACTAACACTGTTCTTTTGGTAAAGGCTCATGAGATTCCTGCTGTGACTTGAACCATCCTGCTGGTTTTTGTTCAAACCCAAGAGCCAACCATTTCTGTGAAGGACCTGCCATGGCTGTAGATAGGAGAGCAGTTTTTCTCCCACTAGAATTGCCACATCTCAAGCCCTGCCTTGATTTCAGCAGAGCCAGGTAAAGAGTACTTAGCAGTATGAGTCATGTTGGAGTCATCAAAACCATTTACTTAGCAAACACATTTGTGCATGGTGCTTCTAAGGTTTAGGGAAGAAGCGTAAGTGAGGCTACATGCATATTTACATCAGACAAAAAAATCGCTGTCAGCCCATGGAGGAACCATACCAGAAAAAGCACTTCAAATTGCTTACTTAACATCATTCATGAGGTTTAGTTATCATGTATTTTACGGTTAGGATCACAGAATCACAGAATCACAGAATGTTAGAGATTGGAAGGGACCTCGAAAGATCATCTAGTCCAATCCCCCTGCCAGAGCAGGAACACCTAGATCAGATCACACAGGAACGCATCCAGGCGGGCTTTGAATGTCTCCAGAGAAGGAGACTCCACAACCTCTCTGGGCAGCCTGTTCCAGTGCTCTGTCACCCTCA
>WKFP01015302.1:1053643-1145955 GCA_011057875.1 Pterocles orientalis | reverse complement strand
GGCTGGCTTTGATGGCCCTCCTACCTGGACTTGTATGGTTTGTCCAACCCACATCAAAGCTGTTGCAATTAAAATGAGTTCTGCCTGAACCATATCAGCCTTAGAGATTTCATGTGACTGTCCATGGAGATGGTCACTTTATTGGCTTTGGAAATTCAGTCACTGACCTGCAGATAGGTTACCTGTGCCTCTGGTTTCACATGTTGTGGTTAGTCCCAGTGGCTTCACAGCGTAAAATCAGAGCAGGTCCACAGCCTCTACTAACACTGTTCTTTTGGTAAAGGCTCATGAGATTCCTGCTGTGACTTGAACCATCCTGCTGGTTTTTGTTCAAACCCAAGAGCCAACCATTTCTGTGAAGGACCTGCCATGGCTGTAGATAGGAGAGCAGTTTTTCTCCCACTAGAATTGCCACATCTCAAGCCCTGCCTTGATTTCAGCAGAGCCAGGTAAAGAGTACTTAGCAGTATGAGTCATGTTGGAGTAATCAAAACCATTTACTTAGCAAACACATTTGTGCACGGTGCTTCTAAGGTTTAGGGAAGAAGCGTAAGTGAGGCGACAGGCATATTTACATCAGACAAAAAAATCGCTGTCAGCCCATGGAGGAACCATACCAGAAAAAGCACTTCAAATTGCTTACTTAACATCATTCATGAGGTTTAGTTATCATATATTTTATGGTTAGGATGATACTTCCATGAATAAGGAACCACATAATCATGATGTGAAAGTTCGGCATCAAAAAGGTAGAGTCAGCTTTCCTTCCAGACTGGCACTGAAGGCTCTCTATGCTCATTAAACATTACATGGCTGTTTGAACTGCAAGAGAAAACCTTTTACTTTTCATTTTGCTGTCCACCTGATAGAGAAGGAATTAAATTTTCTGACATTTTTTAGCAAAGCAGCAGCAGACAGCTAAAAGATATTTTTCTGTTGTGCTATTTATTAATATGATGGTTATCAGTTTTGTGTGTTTATGAGAAATTTGGTGTATGTAGTTTTTCTATGCAGAAAGCTCCAAGCAAGCTCTCTCCCTTATATAAAGGAGGATCAGTCATCCTAATTCATAAGTTTTAATGATGTCTTGAAGTAACTATGAGTATAAATAAGACAATCTCCTGGTGGTTGCAGGTAAAGTTTTACAGATGTATAAAATGTGACACGTCTGTGCATGTGAGTTTTGGGTGTATCTATCTATATATGATATGGGTTTTTTCCATTTCATGCAGATTCATTTCAGGTTACTTGTTATCCCCTGAATTTTGAATATATGTGTATGTATATGCACACAGTTTTACCCACAAATACGTAACTTTCTGTACATGTGTGTCTGCACGAACAGCTCAGGGTTGCGTTGTGATGGTCAAACACCATGGCTTTGTACAGCACCTGCTTTGTCCTTGTCTGTGCTGCAGATTATCCTCTCAAACCAGCAGCACTGGTACAAGGTGCCACATTTCATTATCCTCCAGGGAGTGCTGGGGTCCCCTAGGAACAGACACCACCACAGCTGCGGTGAGAAGGGAAGATTGCTTCTTAGCACCGGTTGCTCATGATGCCAAGCCACTAAATCTTAGGTCAGGGGATAGATCTGAGACCTCAAGGTTCCGGATTAGTGCAGCATCAAATGCATCTGTCCCCCCTGCTGCCCACCACAGGTGCTGGGTGGCAGCAGCCCCCTTCCTAGCCCCTGCCCACACTGCTTTTGTGTTTTCCTCTGCATTCCTGAATGGCTTCTGAATTTTATCTTCTACTCAAAACACAACTGAAGGCATAACTCAGCTCTGAGGTCAGAAGAAAGCACTGCTGATAGTGACCCTGGGGGGCGATGCTCCTTATTTACATTTTAAAACAGTAAAAATACTCTCCCCTGTTTTCTCCCTGATGTCAAACCATGACCGTTTTGGATCTTCAGATGCACTCCCATGCTGAACAAGTCTGAATCTCCCTGTACACTGGAGGGATTGGCCAGAGATGATAGGGTATCACAGGCAAGACTAAGAATCAAAGTAGCTGGTCACTCCTCAGAGATCCAGTTCACCTGGGTGACAGCAGAGATGACCACCATTTGGGAGGGATTTTCTGTTTTCCCCACACTGTTTGTGAGCGCGAGTCACCAATATTCCTGGAGTAGCCAAGGTCTTGTTCTCGCTGCAGCAGGTGCCCCACATGGCAAGGGCACATCTGAGGAGGGGGTAGGAGAGGACCAGGCAAGGGATCAGGAATAGTCCCCGGACATGGGAAAGAGTGTTAGGTATCATCACATCTACCCTTCACCACTGGTAAAAGGGGATTGAGGCATTTCTACCCCAAGGACTAGCTCAGGGTCATGGCAATAACTCCTTCCCTGTCTGCTTGGCTTTGGTGAGTGAGATTTCATGAAGTGAGGCTGAGCTGGCAGATTCCACCAGAAAGGACTCCTCTCAGAAGCATAATTTTTTGCCTCACTGACCTCATACATGCCAAGTGTAGGACTTGAGACATACGCTCTTAGTCAAATTGCAATTATTCTGTGAGTCATTGAAACCAATTTGCAGGAAGCCGTGCATTCTGGCAGAAAGTCTGAGCTTTCCCTCCTAAATCCCGAATTTGTGACGTTTCAGAAAACTTTGCAGTACAATCAAAATGGGGCTTAATTGCCTCATAACACCAAAATACTCTTTCTTTCCTAAAACCACCCATACCACTTTCTAGTCTTCTCAGGAACCTGGTGACAGACCAGAGATTCACAGCAGCGGCAGATGCAAGGCAGGCAGAGGAGGACACTGCTCTGGTGCTCTCAGTCATCTGCAGTGTGGCTGCTCCTGATGCAGCTGCAGCAATGACAACTACAAAGTAAGCATCTTCAGCTCTGGATCTGCCACTTTGGTACTACAAGGTGTCTGATGTACTTTCAGGCTGTTCTGAGCTGAAATTCCCATAAAAATAACTCAATGGAATCTAGCCCTTGCTCTTGAATAGATGTCAGCCACAAACACCTCTGGCTGTCACTGTACTGAGTATGTCCCTCAGCGCATTCTGTTCCATTTATTTTCAAGTGTTTTGGTCCTTGATTTGAATATTCAGCTTTTCAGCAGGCATCGTCAATGTGTCTTGCCCTCCTTTACATTCCTAACGATAGCAACATTTTGTAGTTCCTAATAGAAGAACCTGTTCAAGAAAGTCCTGAGGTGATTTCCAGATGGAATAGGTTCTGCTTTTATCTTGGTACAAAGTTCATCCATAACTTCTAAAATTAGAATTCCCTTGTCCCTGGCTGACATTTAGAAGGAATTAAACTGCAGAGTGGACAATATATTTTCACTGTTTTGCACTTGGTGCTGGGACTTTTTCACAGAAGTTTCCAGGTCGACATCAGAACCCCTCCTTGCTCATGATTAATAGAAAAGAACAGATATAGGGTGTCTCGTCTGACTAAACCATCTGTGACACTATGTCTTTTTATAGTTCACAGACGGATGATGCAGAATGTACCTTGTGTGTGGTAAGTGAGTGGGCTTCACTGTCATGCGGGGAGAGCAACCCTGAAAGTTGCAAGTGGCTTTAAATGTCATCTTGAACAAGCTTTCTTTGCTTCTTACAGAACAGGTAGGTTGGTCCTCTTCCTTTCAGGCAACCACGTAGAGAAAACATCCTATAGAATGGAGCTACAAATCAAACACACTCACTGGTTTCCTTCAGTAACATCATGCGAATCTCTCTTTAGGGACTTTCGGAGACGATGAACAAGACAATTTTGACATTGATTGCTTCAGCCAGCTGGAATTTAAGGATTCATATAGCAGCCTGACCTGCAACTTTACAGAGCTGCCGCCTTACAACACTAACTATACCTTGGCCCTGTGGTAAGCGCTGTCAGTCCATCCTTTTGTAAATTTCTGGGAAGTGAAATGCTAAGCACCAGGGAGTCATGCTGCCATATGCTGGGAAATAGGAGGAGAAAAGTTAGACAAAATTCTGTTTCAGAGTGTTTTCCCAAGTTTAACTACTATATTCATCAAAGAAGAAGAGTTCACTGAAATAGAATATAACTCCCTAATAAGAAAAAAATCAGTTGGAAGTATCTCTAAAGGGGGTTGTAATGTCTCCAACAGTCCTGATTGTGGCTCTCTTGCTCTGGAACACCTTTTCTTAGTGGTGTAGCCCAGCATGAAATGAAAGCATTTTCCTTTTAAATTAAATAATTTAAAATAAATTTAAAAAAAAAGATAAACCCTGTCCTTTATGAATTGAAAAGTAAAAACGTTTTTGAAGAGGCAGATCCTTTCCACAGAAAATTCTTTGGCAAGAAGGTTGACTTCTTTTGAAGGGAAAAATCCTTCACCTAGGTCAAAACAAAAATTAAGGAACTATCTTTGCATACACAGAAATGCAAAAAACTCATTAGAATTAGTATACAAAAACTCAACAATGACTGATACATCAGTCATTTCCACTTCTCATCAAGGCCTTGAAACTCTTTTCCAGCTTGTTTTCAGTTGACACATCTAACTGAATAAGCTCAGATTTTGTTTCTTTAGCATACTGCTGCTTTTCCTTTTGCCTGTTTTTCATGAAACTGAAAGTTGTGCTGCAGCCAACAGAAGCAGCAGATTTTATTTCTTTTGCATCTTGATATTCTAATCACTACTTTTTTTTTCCACCCAGTTTATTAGAATTCTTCTGTTTTCATAGGGTTTATTCTGGATTTTGATGGAAATTTTATGGCAGTCCTCAAACACAGGAGTCACACAAATGGACAAACACACAGATACATTTCCACCTCTGAAGCTGTGCCATATGACTCCTTCATGGCCTGGCCGATTGTTGACCCTGTATTTGCTATCACTTCAGTCAATAAGAAATTCCTCTTTACCTTCACTGACCATTCTAACCTATTGCTCTATATTTAAAAATGGCAGCAATAAGATCATTTTAAAAGATACAACGGTTTTTAACACATACATGCCCCATTTAATGATTACTTTTTTTTTCTTGGAGGTGCCCAGGACTGTTACTGTGACTCAAGTTACTTTATTATTATTTTGCTTGAAGGCCCCGAAGTAAAACACTATCAATCTTTTAAATTCTTTGTGTGCATGGCATTTTTTCTTATTTCACATGAAGTGTCACTTCAGTTAATGTGACATGAGCAACCAGGATTCATCCCTTCCTATGTTATAGTAAGACTGAGAAGAAACTAATACTGTGTCTCTTTGGTCAACAGTACCAAGGAAGACAGCAATTACGTCTGCTTTGATATGGAGAAACAGGAAGATGCGTATTTCTTACAATTCAGTGATATACTCTCAAATAAGGATATTTGCATGTTCTCTAAGATGAAGAGAAAGGTCTGCAAGAGTCTGATTGTAACTGACATTGGTAAGACACAACATTTTGGACAGTTTTTGGACATTTTTCTTTTACTGGGGAAATAACAGCCCAGCGCAAAGCCTAAGCACTAATCTGGATGACGCAGAGGCAATATAAAATATTGTCCTGACAGGGCATGGAGCCTGGATTGGAGTGTTGGCAGAGTGTGATGTTCCCTTGCTTTAAAACCAAACATGATTAATCTCCATTCAAAATGTGCAGCTAAATTATTTCTTATTGTAACACTGCCCAGACCCATGCATAGACCAAATCATGTGTATGGGCGAAGCAGTTGTTCCTGAGCTTGGGTGAACTGTCAAGCAGGGACGTTTTGTTCGTTTCTTGGGGCTTGTGCTCTTTCAGGACTGACCACGTCAAGTCTACCATGAGCTTGATAGCACAGGGACCCCAAGGTTGCAAGATCTCACTTTTCACACCTTGCTTCTTGGTGTAGCCTGTTGTCTAATGAGGTGCTCAGACATCCTGCAGTGCAGAAGGGACACCGAGAGCCCATGAACGGGCTGGTCAAAGAGCTGAGAAACAGGGAATTCAGGGGAAGAGGGGTTCCTTAGGACTTATCCCTCTTGGAAGCTGGTCTCTTTGGAGGGCTGCAGAGAAGCCCATGTAGGGTAACTCTGTTCTGCTCTGGTGCCACATTGCTTTGCCTTCTTTTGGCAATAGGCACTGCAATATCCTCCTCCGAGACATTTCTGCCCTAGTCAAATAGGTTTGTAATAGTCTTACACTATGGCCAGTTTATGGGCCAGCCTGAGCCACCTCTGGTGATCTCTCCTTTAGAAATGGCTGGTACTGCATGGAAGGATTAAATATTTGGGGGAAATAGAAGGAGTGGGCGTTATTTCTGGCTATATGCATTTTCCTGAAAGGAGAGAGATGTGGGTGCTCTATTCCTGTGGGTGCCGACGCACTTTACAAGGCGCATTCAGGAAGCCTCAGCAGCACAGACACAGGTCTCTGTAGACCTCTGGCATGTCCAGCTCAGGCACAGCTTGAGGGGAGTCCCCAGATACACATTGTGGACTTGATGTACTTGCACAGACAGTCATTTGGTACCCTCTCCTTTTGCAGACAAGGCCAGATGTGGGTACCCAGCAAGGGCCTGAAGCCACAGCCCCTCTGCTACACCTAATGCTGTTGTACTTCATCCCTTTCAGAGCATTCAGCTCTGGGGCCCCCAACATAAGAAGGATGTGGACCTGTTGGAGTGAGTCCAGATGAGGGCCACAAAGATGGTCAGAGGGCCGGAGCATGTCCTGTACAAGGACATGCTGAGAGAGCTGGGGTTGTTCAGCCTGGAGAAGAGAAGGCTCAGGGGGGATCTTATAGCAGCCTTCCAGTACCTAAAGGGAGATGGGGAGGCACTCTTCATCAGGGAGTGCAGTGGTAGGACAAGGGGTTACAGCTTCAAGCTGAACGAGCATAGATTTAGATTAGATGTTAGGAAGAAACTTTTTGCTGTGAGGGTGGTGAGGTACTGCAACAGCTGTGGATGCCCCATCCCTGGAGGTGTTCAAGGCCAGGCTGGATGAGGCTTTGAGCAACCTGGGCTAGTGGGAGGTGTCCCTGCCTATGGCAGGGGGTTGGAACTGGATGATCTCTAAGGTCGCTTCAAAACCTAACCATTCTATGATTCCTCTGCCCTACTGCCCTGCTGGCCACTGGCAGCTGTGTCCATACTCTGCTCCTCAGTGTCTTTCTCCCAGAGCAACGATGGGTTTTGCCATGGGGATGGAGACTAGGAGCACTGGCTGAAGTAACTGAATTTCGGGTCTTCAAAAGGTGCTAGTGCAGGGGTGGGCGTGCTCAGGAATTGCTTTCCAAGACTAAATGTCAGATTCCTAGGAGGTGCCATCCATGCTGGTCACACTGCTCTTCCAGCAGGTCAACACCAAACCCTTTTCAGGACAGGGTGTAAGGATGACCTGGGGCTCAACATGAGGCCCACACAGCTCAGGCCAGCCCTTGCTCAAGACAGGTCAACCCACAGGGGTTTTAACTTGAAATGGACTTTTAAAATTATTTTTCAAATCCTGCTTATTTTGTAGTAACATTGTTCTACTCCTGTTCTATCCTGGTTTGTTATAATTTGCAGTTAAGCCTGAAGTACCCTTTGATATAAACATCACCTACCAAAAGGAGGCAAATGAATATCTTATTCGTTATAGTACCCCCCACTCATGGAAGAAATACTTAAAGGACAAATTAATACACCAAATAGCCTATCGGCAGGAAGAAGGCACTTGGAAGGTAAGTGATGATGCATTGGTGTGCTCACACTACTTTCCAAAATTAAATGTTATCAGAAATACCAATGTCATGTAAAACCCCACAAATCCGTACTTCTACAGTTCTCCAGATGAAAACTTGGAAAGGTGCAATATTTGGCATTCAGAAATTTCATCAGTCAAAACAATTCCAGATCAAGAGCACCCCTGCCTATTAGACACTTCTCCAGGCTAACAAAGTTTCATTTATTTGGGTTTTGCAGTGGGAAGAGAAGACAGAGTGTTAATAGAAAAGCAGAAGCACCCTAGGTTCAGGTGGCTTGCTCTTTGCTATGGTGGTTTTGCTCTTATTTTCTGTGCTCATCAGTCAGTAAATTGTATGACTCCTTTTTTTTTTATTTAGCAACAGTTTCTTCATGTCCCCTTTTCACTGAGCCTTTCCAGGCTTCTGTGCAGCCCTGCAGCTCTCCTACCCTCTGACCATGTTCCAGGCTGCAGCTACCTATGAACTGGATCTGCTCTGGGCTGCCCAGCTGCTGGGACATCTGTGTCTCCTGTCACAAGCAACCATGCAAACACTAGTCCACTTGGGAGGTGTTTGAAAGCTGTAAAAACCTGGTTTTTACAGAGGGTACACAGGAGGACTGTAACTAGGAATAGCAGAATGATTCAGGCAACCAAATACATTGAAATGAAGAGCACCAGAGCTGCACTGTGGGATCTCAGCTTCTTTCCTGTAACTGCTTTTTCAGAAGTTTTATTTTTATGCCACACAAATGTATTCGCTCCCACCCCCCCTTCTGAGCCTTGCCAGAGAGGCATATATTTCCCACTGTAGTGTCAGCAGTAGCAAAGCACAGATAATACTTCCAGCTGTTTCCCAATGAGTTTTTCTTCAGAGTCAGTTTCTCTTCTCAATGTTGTTCGGACTACTAGCCGTTAAACTAGACTGACTCTGTGGTGACCACCTTTAAAATTAGCAAAGAGAAGGAACAAACAGCACAATAGTGCAGCAACGCACTTGATCTGATGCATTTTGCTGAAACTAAAAGATCCTTTTCCTATGTTTCTTAGAAAAATAATTGGATCTTTTTTTTGTGTGTTTAGACAATAAAGTCACCATACCTTCAGGTAAAACTACTGGGGAAAAACCTCGAACATGATGCATCGTATGAGGTCAAAGTACGTTCACAGCCCAATGGAGATTATTTTAACGGCACATGGAGTGAATGGAGTGCTTCCAAGAGCTTCAGGACCACAAAAGAGCAGCACTCCATGGAGAGCTGTAAGGGCAGAAACCACTTTGGTCCACGTCAGAATGCAGAGCTAGGGGCCCCTGGCTCCCTGGCCAGCCCCAGCAGCAGTGGTGATGAGAGCATGGGGAGGGAAGAGCAAGTGGCCGCAGCATGGTCAGCCTTCATGGGCACCAGGCACCCCAGAGGAGGTGACCCAGAAAATGGCTGTGTCAGTCTGGTCTGGGGCTGATTCTCCCCGTGAAGTTAAATCTCACTCAGGGGAGATTAGATCGGATTAAATGCTGCTGTAAGGGCATGAGGGGGATGCAAAGGGAGGTGAAGGCTGTCTCACTCCTTCTTGCTGCCTGCTGATGTGCAGGGAGAAGCACCAGCTTGCACTGCACATTTCAGGTAGGGCACAAAGAGATGTGAAACAGGACCCATTTCAGGGCCCTGGATTTGTATGTGAACAAGGTACTTTAATCACAAATGCCATATGGGATAAAATCTCATCATTGCATTTGTAACCGTGAACAGTCCTTGTGGCCCTTGGGGTCCCTTCAGTCCCCAGGGGCACCTCAGCATTACGTGTGTTGGAAGTCACTCCAGTGCTGCCGTTAAGAATGCAACAAGTTGTAGCTTCAACACACTGGAGGTTACAGCAGAATTTGAACTGCTTTAATCCAACCTGAGAACCAGCTTGGAGCTCAGCCAAATGCTGATGCTCTGGCACCCTGCGTCTTTCCTCTTTCAGGGAGGCAGGAGAAAGGAACCACTGCACCAGTCCAGTGATAGGCAAGTGCAATGCTTGGCATTAATTCCTAATTTATTGTCTGAAGAGACATTACTGTTACAGTGCCTTAACAGTGAGGCATTTACATGCATTGGCTCATGTTCTTTCTTTTTCTTTAGCTAGTAGCGTGGTCTTGGTTATACTCTCCATCTTGGGATTCGTGCTGTCTGTTGTCATGATTGTCCTGATCGGAACTTTTTGGGAAAACAGGTAATGTGTGAAGAGACCTTCATATCAGAAAAAGTGTTGGAAGCCAATCCTGTTCTGACAAGATTGACCATCTTATTGCTTTCCCTGTTATACTTATGGACTATCTTTTTCCATATCTGGTCCTCTGTATGAAGCCAAAGGCAGTCTAAGAGTAGAAGTGAGCAACACAAGAGAGGGGGTTGGCAGGTGGAAGATGACCTGCCACTTCAAGCAAGCTTTAGTCTTGGGCTCCAAACACTGGGACTTTTGGGGAGCTGAAGTCACCAGGAAACATTTACAAAGTCAGTGTCACTGTGGAGGCAAATTTTACTCAAAAGCTTCAAGCAAGATCCAGAAAAGAAAGAAACCTGTGGGTTTTAGTGAAGTTCCAAGAGGTGTGGAAATGATATAGGGGGGAGATTGCCCCTTTCCCTTTCATAGGCTGAGTCAGCAAGGTGTTTGCTCTGCAGTGCTTTTGGAAGCAGGAAGGCAGAGCTCTCTGCAACAAGGGCTTGATGGCATCAGCCACCAGACCAGGCGGGTCCACATCCAGCTGTGCGGCAAAGCCAGGCTCTACATCCAAAGCAGTCATGGTAGAGGTGGCACTGGAGATACAGTCACTACACAGACAGTCCTTTATCTGCGTTGTTTTTTCCTTATATATTGGCTACACAGCAGTAGGCCAGATAACTTTAAATACATTTTTAAATACATGGCTATGTATGCTTATACTGAATAGATAGTTGGTTGAGAAGTTTAAGAAAATGAACAGAAATGTAGGTAGTCTGGCAAAAACCTGCATCTGAAGTGAAAAAGTCCCAAGTTTAACCATAGGAGACGAACCTGTTGCAAGGCAGGAAGCCCAGGGTTATTCAGTGGCATTCCGAGCAGCCCATCCATGATGTCCAGCTCCACTAACGTCCAGAGAGATGGCTGCATGTGAGCTGCTTTTTGGGGACAATATTTGGGCTGTGCCAACTCCTGAGTTACAGACAAGGATCACCTGGGAATGTACTAGTTGAGCCCAGTGAAAACATGCTAAGAACAATTCTAATAATTAAACATTTTAGACACTTGAGTCATCTGCCAGGGAATGCCCCCTGGTGTTGTTTTATTTGCAAGTGTACATGTGGCTTGAGATTTCTAGCTCTTGCTTTTTACTATTGCTGAGCACCTGCAGTTCTCTAACTCTGCTAAAAGTTCTGTGTACATAAAACTGCTGAAAAAACAGGCTTTCAGATGGTAAAACTTTTCAAACCCAGAGGTTTCCCTTTAAAAAAAAAAAGAGGGTTTTATACATGTGTGCATATATACCCATATATACAGACACACAAAATGAAACATAGACTCATATACATCTATAGCTCTGTTTATATCACTGCAACATCAAATGTCAGTTGGGCAATATTCTCTAGATGCATCATAGCTGATGGTTTTCAGCAGCACAACACAATAACTTTTCTAATTAAGGCATTAAAATGAGACCTGTGCGATAAAGCTACAATACAGATATATGAAGCACAGACAGCTGGCCAAGGAGTGGGAGATATGCAGCTCTTGGACTAATATAACAATGCAGAGGCAAATATCAGAAAACTTGCACTTTAACTACAGCATCTTTTTTCACTTGCAGAAATGGTTTTCCTCATGCAAAATGCAGTTAACACAACTAGATGCAAATGAGATCTTTGCCAGCACAATTTGCTGCTTTTCCAGTACTTAGTGAAGAGTCTTCCTTTAATGATGACAATTAGTGCACTCAAAAGAACAATGACTATTCGGTGACCTTTACAACTCCTCTTCTCCTCCTGTCTTTGTTTTATTCTGAGACTTCTCTGTGTTATTCTGGGTAGTGCAAGCCAGCCCTAAGGCTTTGTGAGAATTAGTACAAATGATGCAATACAAACCTCTCCTATCTCAGCATGTCCCTCTTTGGCTGTTGTTGAACCCCTTTTTCTCTGCTGTTGCTGTTTCAGAATCAAGCCTGCTGTGTGGCCAAACCTGCCTGACCATAAAAAAACACTGGAGCAACTGTGCAAGAAGCCAAAAAATGTATGTACTTCTGCTGTCATTTTCACCTAAGCATAGACTATTGGGACCAAAACTAACACCCATGACAGACAGTATGTGTTGCATGAACTGGGACATCTTTCAGAAATGACTTCTACATTTCACTGACGAGAGCCCACATTTGCAAAGGCAGATGCTAGTCAAGGGTATGGAAATAACAGACAATTCAGCTCGTGCCTGAGCTTTTGACTTGTGCAAAGTAACTACAGAGGGCTGGAGAACTTGATGTATGAAGAAAGGCTGAAGGAATTGAGTTTGTTTATAGAAAAGAGGAAGCTCGGGGACAGGAGTACTAATCAGAACCTTCCAATACCTAAACTGTAGCTAGAGGGAAGGTGGAAGTGCTCTCTTCACAAGGCTGCGTGGTGACAGGACCAAAGGCAACAGGCATGTGTTGTTTCAGGGCGAACTTCATCTAGGTATAAGAAAAAAAGTCTTTTTCTGTGAGAGCAATTAAACACTGAACAGGTTTCCCAGAAAAGAGGCAGATTCTCTCTTGCTGGAAATGTTCAAGGCTTGGCTTGACAGGGCCCTGGATAACCCAACTGAGGTCCTGCTTCTGGCAGAAGTTTGGACCACTTGGACTCCAGAGATCCTTTCCAACCAAGACACTTTGGTGATTCTATGAAGCAGTGCTCATGGGGCTGGATGGGGCCCTTTGCAAACACCTCTGGTGGTGCCCAGAGTGCTACCGCCTTACACAGCCAGCAGAATTGCTTGTACATGGTACAGCACATCAGCTGCTCTGCCAGATAAAGACAGGTGGACACATATTATAAACTGTAAGGTGTAGGATTAATACGCTGCCTTAATACTATATGTCTGGTGCATTTTTTCACTAAGAAAGCATTGCTCTGTCCAGTTGGTACATTATTAGCATGTTCTTAATTCACTAAGAGGTCTAAGAGAACTCTCCTACAACCCAGGTTGTCCAGTGCAGGTATTCCTAATATGTTTCAGGAAGTTGTGGCAAAATGTTACTTCTCTCTCTGCTAAATTAGGAAGGTAAAACTGAGAGGAACTGCCTAGGTTGGCACTCTCATTCCTGTGAAATGACAGGTGTGCAATAAATGTGTGGCTCAGAAGAGTCTCTGAAACACCAGTTCACCATTGTGTAGAGTGTATAAAGCTCTCCAAGGGTCTTGCCTGCAGGAACCACAGGAGAGATTCAGATTAATATGGAAAAGGATTTTAAGCCACGTGATAGTTTATTCTCCACTAACCTATTGTTCAGCCTCCTCAGGATTACTTTCAGAGTTAAAGAAATAATAAATGTACTTTAAAAATCAAATTAATTTTCAACTTACTTTTGTGTTAAGCTAATATTCACTGTTAACCGACCATGCTGTTCCCTTTGCCATGCAGAATTTTGATATAAGCTTTAACCCAGAGAGTTTTGGTTATGTTCATATCCATAAAGTGGATGGCATTCGAGCAAAAGCTGAACTGGAAAATCTTCTGCATCCGTCAACCGCTCCAGAGACAAACCTTCCAGAAAAATTTAGAACTGGGTCAGACCTAAAGATCCCTGTGATGACAGATAAAAGGAACCTAAACCTGTCTGTGACTTATGGAGGAATCTGGCCAGCTGAAGCCCTGCACAGACTCCTGGGCACCAACCAGTTTGCAGTCACTGAAGCAAACTGCGACTCCAGCACATACAAGTTATGCCACAGCAACGGCATGCCTCCATGCAGTGATGGTTTCAACCTCTCCTTCACTTCTCCCCAAGATCCCTCTGGCCAGCCTGGACCAGAACCACTAAATGGTGACACCATATCCCAGATGCCACCTACCAGTGAAATGAGGTCATCAAACAACGAGGAAGCCTATGTCACAATGTCTAGCTTCTACAAAAATCAGTAAGCCTCACAGTAATGACAGCATACAATTTTTTCTCTAACACAAGCAGGACCTGACACTTTCTGTTTTGTTTTCCCGCGTCCTGTGACAGTGGGTTCCCACCTCCACAACACACCCTGCTCGCAGTGCAGCGCTATACCTGCAAGGAAGTGGGTTCTCCCACGTTTCAGTGATAAGTGGCCTAACCTCTGCTCTCAGTATGCCAGTAGCAATCTCCACTGCAGCAGAAATGAAATTTAATTCAACCTGACTTGAATCTTCGGATCTGATTAATCCAGAGCAATGACACTGCACTCACAGCTGAGGATCACAGCATGTCTTGTTGAAGTTAACAAACCCTTCCGTTAACCTCTTGGTTGCAGAGTTAAGCCCTTATTATGCCTAAGAAAGAAATATGACAACAAATTCAAGTTAAGTAGAATCCAATCTCTTTTAAACACCAGTAGGTCAAAAGTAACTCCTCTGCAGTCAGTAGAATTCCATGAGATTGCAAAACACCAATAAATGAGAGGTGTTATCAAGCATTAGTCACCTGGGGATTCAGGCTTGGTCACTGCAAAGGGAGTTTGCCGAGCCCCCAGGAAAAAAGGCACATGGACTCACTTTAGGAAGATGTTTTCTCAGACTGATTTTTTTTTCTTTTTTTGAGAGAGAGAGAGATTATAACAAAGCAAAATGTTACATGCCATTACTTTTTGCTCTTGGTTAAGATCTGCCCCGGGCACAATTTTAGGATCCACAGGTACTTATGTTAGCATTATGTATTAATTATCTTCAGTACTTCATGTACGAGCAAAGTTTAGCTAAGAAAACAAAACAAAATCAATTAAAAGCAAAGTCACATATCTTCCTATAAACTGAACTGGGCCTGTAAAATACATGATGCTGTCTTTCTCTGCAGGTCTTGTACAAACATTAGTGCAGCATGCAAGTACTTTCCAGGGCAGAAGGGCTGAGTGGGCAATATTTATTTACTAGCATTATTCCCAATAGCTGTAGCTGCATGAGAATACTTTGAATTTGGCCAGGTAATTTTCTTATGCAATGTCTGACCTAGGAAGACAAATGGAGTATCATGGATCCTGCCACTGATCAGAAGATCTAAATCTTTTCTAAATTGTAAGTTGCCTGGAGACAATATTTATTTTTTTCTATATTATGACCGAGGAAGGCATCCTGTCCCTTCCCATTCACCTTTCACTGGACTCTGTGCCCAGCTCTGAGGGGTTCCCCACATGCAGAGATGGGTGAGCCACTTCACAGTACCTCTGGGATGCTGCACATTGCAGAGCAACATGCTTGGACATAAAGCTGCTACAACAACATGGTTGCATGACAGCTAAGCAGTGTGGCCATGGGAAATCCAAGATGCTTTGCTGCTGTCTGGGATTTGGGTTCATCTCATTGTGCAGTCTCAGTTCCTCTGGCTGCTTGAAATCCTCCTTTATCAAAACATATTCACATTCCCAGAGTCTAAGGGTAAAAAGAGTCCTCTCTCATCCTCAGAGCTGCTTGAATTTGACTGGCAATAATCACCGGGATGTCACTATGTTCGATGCAGCCTGCTAAGCAAAAACAGCGGTCCCAAGATGGCACTCCACCTTCTCCAGCTCCCACTGAAAGCAGGAGAACCCTCAAACAGGGACGACCTTATGGTCTCCATGCGCAACGGGGCCAAGGGTTTGGTTCAAGGTGTTCCAGTGATATTTTACAGAATGGTTTTTATTGCTGTTTCTCACCAAATGAAACATTGATTAATGCAAGAGAAAAAGATGAAAGCCCTGGACATTCATTTGCTTTGTAATGCTTGTATTTCTTTTTGAAAAGAGCTGCTGGTAATGCTCACACTGTGCTGACCTGCACAGAGCAATTGTAGATGCAGACAGACTATGCTGGAAAGATACCCTCTTCCAGTGACAAACAAAAAGGGGATAGAGGAAGAAGCAAAGGTGCATCAGAAAAATCCTGTACAGAATGTGCTATGCTTGTTTCGAACTCATACACCCATTTTTAAGTATTAAAAGGGACATGACAAATGTCTATTTGCACTATTTAAGCAGTAAGGTATTCATGTGTTTCATAATGTTTCTGTTTGTCCAAAAAGGTATACTGTTCTTAAATATAGGAAAAGTAGTAGAAACCTGATGTTTATTTACTTTAATCACTCTGAAATATATTTTTCCTATGTAGTACTCATTTTTGCATAGCTGCTAATGTTTAAACATTAATTCTGTTTTCTATGACTTATTATCTTATTTAATTAGATAACATGTAATCTTAGTTTTATAAAGTTTTTACTATATTAAAATGACATGGCTATTTGCATGACCTGTTTGTGCTGCTCTAACTCAGTCTTCTAATGTACATCTATCAGGAATAGGGCTTACACTGCCCTGGCTGAAATTAAGATGACTCCAGGGGCTCTACCTAGCTTCAGGCGGTTTAAATCCCAAATAATTCTGGACAGCTCAGAGACCTGAAAGCACTGTAGGATACCAGCAAGCATCACCCTCTCTTCATCTCTGCCAACACCCTGCAAGCCAGGGAAGCCTCTCTGCAGCTCCAGTCACTATGTTTTGGACTGGGCATGCCTTTGTTCATCCTGACTCCAACTGCCAGCCCAGCCCTTGTTACCTAGAAAACACAGAGGTAACAGCTCTGGCAATCAGGTGGGTGAAAACAATGACATGACAAATATGCAACTAATTGAAAACAAAGCAGTCCTTTGTTAAGCGTCTTTATTGCCATGTACCTCTTCTCAGTGGAGGATATCAGCTAACTCATGCCAGATGCAGGGTGTGCAGCTGGGCACACAGTGAAGCCTATCCAGAAGAGGGTATTTCTGGGAGAGCAGCACTGAGCCCAGGCACATTGAAGAGGGTTAGAGGTTAGCCTCAAGGTTTCTGAAGGACTCTGGCTCCCAGAAACAGCCATGAAACCTGCTCATTGAACCACATCCAACTACTGCCAAGCCAATGATACCAATTTGGTCATTACAGTGGTGTTCAGTCTTGTCAGGCTGAACTTTCACAAGCACTAAGCTCCTCCCAGGTAACTCTGGGGATTAGGTTGCTCTGAAGCATGCAGAAGCCAGCAGTATCCTTCACTCTGACAGCCTGACCTGAACTGTGGGAGCTATCCCTTTTGGAAAAGTTGGTCCCTGGCTATTTTGCACATGCTGAGTACCAATATTTCAGTGGTCTTGGTTTCAGCATTCCTGAACACCATATGTAATTTTAGAGCCATAGACATAAATTTGATGGCTGTCTACAGATATAACAACTTTCAGCTTTCTTCTGGAAAAAAGAAATCCAAATAAGCATCAAAGCAAGAAACACCACAAGCACTTTTGGTCCATGGCCCGCTTTTAGGTGCATAGTACATACACAAAGACACAGCCACAGCTATGTCTTGACAACACGACACTGGTTCAGGACCAAATACTTTCCTTATCCTAGGAGACTCAGTTTCCCCCGTAGCTGTTTGCAAATTCCCATCTGACTAGACATCTGCACAGGGGTATAGCTCAGCTTTCAAATACTCCATGCACCTTTTTTTTGCAGCGTTCCTCCTCCATGCTTTGCGCCTCCTGTGCTCACACCCAGCTGCACACAAAAAAAGAGCTTGGTGACCCTGGCTTATATGTGACCAGCAGCTGCCCGCTCCTTTCTCTGGACATGCTCATCAGGTTCCCACTGCCTCTTCTGCCCTAGTAGTACAACACAGCCTATCTCCCAGCTTAATTTCTCCCCCCGTCTGTGTGCAGCACATTTGTATTATGCAAAAAACTCTGAGAAGCATACAAATGCTAATCCATGAAATAAAGTAAGTTTTTTGTTAGTTATAACACTGAGTCACAGTCTAGTTTTAATGATGCTGAAAAATGTTAACAACCTCCCAAGGCGGTACTTGTCCCCTGCTGAATTTATTAGTTTGTTTACCAAATCTCCTCCTCTTGTGCATGTTCATTAGACAGGCTGATAAAACACACAAAGTGTGTGTAAGTGGGGTGGTAGAAGACTGGATAAGCATGGAGAGGCAGAGGAACTGTTTCCACCAGGGCAAAGAAATGGTTAAATCTGTGTGATGTGCGGTAGAGTCTGGGCCATGCAACAAATGGTGAAGGGATGACCTGGCCGCTGCTGCTGTAAGGACACACATCAGAATTCAGGGTATTTTTAGGCAAGTACAAGCTGACCATGAAGCCATCCCTTCTGTCAGCAAAGGACCTGGTGATGCTGGCAGGATATTTCTGCAGGACAGGAGTTCAGGTCATTCTAGGCTTCTCAACAATCATGTTTATTGACTTGAAGACCTGTGTTTAGACAGCACTACTGCAGTGCTGCAGCCCCGGGGGGAATAGCAGCAGGTTTTTGTAGTCAATATGCTTTCAGCTCTAGCTAGTGGTCAATTTGGTTGTGGGTTTCTGAAGCTATTCTTTAAAACAAGGTAAAATGGAGACTTACCAACCCTCTGAAGAATTATTTTAGGGTCAAACAGTTCCTTATTACTGTGATCATGAAGCCTCCCAAATTAGCACTCCTGTGTGGGACAGAACATTGGCAAAGCAAATCTAATAGACAGACACACAAGAAAACAGCTGATGATGCTGGGAAAGGCAACTGCTAATTTATACAGACTATCCCATCCCTTTGCTCACTTGGCGGCAGCAAGGCTGGCTATTCCTTGGCTTTTAAGCGCCACCTGTTGAAGTGTGAAGCCAGATGTCAGGGTCCAGCACTGGGATGCTTGCTGGGGTTATCAAATCATGCAGCTCTTAAAACGTCCCTCAGACAGGAACCGGGGAAAAATCAAACCTGCAACACACTGAACAGTGTTTCACTGTTTTCAGTCTCTGATCCCAAAGAAGTAGGGGCAAATTAAAACAAAAGTCAGAGTTTCCAGGATTTCTTCATCATTAAAATGAAGTAGGCATCACTATCCAGAGAAACACTAACACCAGAATAGTAGTTCAAAAATTCATCTTTTGTAACCTAAGAATGAGAAAAATGGAGTTTACAATGTGAGATGGCTATAAACTGTGGCCCAGAGCAAAATGGTTATGTAACACATATTTTGCAAATAATTCTTTAGCATCTTCCGGAGAAGTCTGATTTTTAGGTCAGACCATCCTAATCTGACATTAGGATGTGTTGCTCCAGCAAGCTCTCACACAGCATTTGGTCCAATGACCCTGAGGTCAACGGATTGAGCTTCTTGCATTTGGAGGCAGAACTGTTGATATGTACTGGAAAGAGGAATAAGAACATTTTTTCTGGTTTTTGACTGCACAACTTGGATGTCGCAATAAAGTTAGATTAGTCTAACGTTAGCACTATTCATCACCATATGAATGTGAAAAGCCCCAAAAGTTAGTCAAGCAATAAAAAATGAGAAACAAAGTGGAAAAACATTGGTGGAATTGTTTAAAGGAATAAAGGTATACCACAAAGTCAGAGCTTCTCTAAAGCAATATGCTTTTTTCCCCCCACAGATAATGTACATAAGCTAAAAAAAACCCAACCCCCCACCAAAAAAAACCAAAACCCAAACAAACCAAAAACCAACATAACAACAAAAAACCCCAAACACAGTAAATTTTGAACACTAAAATACCAGTTGAAAGAAAAAAAAAAAACACCTAAATTGGCAGGTTTGGGCAAAAATATCATGTTCCCAATTAAAAAATACCAGGTTTATCTCTGGAAAATAAACACTGCTCACACTTTATCATAATTTCTGCTTTTCCACAGAAAGACAGGCTTGAGTTAACTTTCACAAAACATTGCACTTCCTTTCTTTCTCACTTTTCCTACTTGCCAAGACATTAAACACAGTCTGGATCCCATTCCTATTCTCCAGCTGCAGCTCCCTGCAGGAGGCTTTGAAAGCTGGGAGGAAGCCTGGGTCCAGGATTTGGCAGAGATGGGGCTGCCGCACCAGGGGTCAGCTGCAAACCAGGGAGCCAAAGCTTTTGCATTCCACAGTGCCCTTGCCTTCTGCAGCCTCTGTTGACGTGAGAACTGAAGAGGTGCTAGAGCTGAAACTGGTACTCACTTTGAAATCATGGAAACTTCAAACTCAGCTGGGCAAACCAGTATGGCCTGGGGCTGCTTCAAATACTGAGGTTGCTCTCAGCCACCTGAGGACTTGTTGTTCAGTAGAGCCCACTAGGAAATCTTCTTTCTGCTTATCCCTTCCTCCTGAGCTGGCCATGGTAAAGGATTTCCAAAGAAACAGGACAGGCTATAGTCATAGCAGAAGTCACAATGCGGGCAGCTGCTGACAGCAGCAGGTTGCTCTCAGCATCATCTGTTTTACCAGGGAAAGCTGAGCCTGCCACTGCTACTGCTGCTGCTGCTCCTGGTGTGGAGGACAGGAGCTGGGAGGCAATAATAACCAAAACCACTGGGCTTGCTCCTTCTGCCAGCCGGTGACAGCAGAGACTGCGAGCCCAGCTCTGGGATGGAAAAGCTCTGCTCTGCCCACGCGGCTGCAGAGGTTTGAGGCAGTGCGGTGTAAAAACTGCTACATAAAGGTAAGTTGGCTTTTATACAGAAATGTGCGCAAGTGGTTTCATCTGCAAAAAGCTCAGCTGCTTCATCTGCCTCTGCCAAGACAGCTTTGTGCCAGGAGACCAACAACATTAATCAGATCTCTGAATACACCTTATGGTCTAATTTCAAGAATATATGCCAGTGAGTGGGGCTTGCATTAAAACTCAGTTGCTTGAACCAGAAATTTATGCTGCAGGAGAGAGCACGAGATAAACAAAAATTCTGGACCATATCAACCCAAAAAATTTCCCTCCAGGACAAAAGCATAAAGCCAGTAAAGCACACTAGAGGCAAAACCAAAACACAGTAAAGGATGCTGCAGGAGTGCTGCCTTTCACTGGGGAACATACCAGAGGGAGAGGCTGTTCCCTGCCTCCCTGCCCCCATGCCTTCTGCTCTTTCAGAGGGGGTCACAGAGATGCTCCGACAGCTCAGGTACGAATAGGGAGTCGGGGGAGAGTTTTGGAGGAGGCATAAGGGAGTATTTTCCCTCTATGAGGGACCACAGGTCTCCATCAGCATTTCTGGAGCAAGCTCCGGTGCTGGCTGGCAGGGAGGGCAGAGCTCAGCCTTGCCAAGGTGCTGTCCCATGGGGTGCAGGCAAAACCTCCCACCTCTGGTTTGGCCCACAGGCCTGCAGACTCATATGTTCCTATGGTTTATGCCATCCTGTTTAGCATCTGTTGCACAATCAGAAAGAAGAAATAGTGCCTCAAACGTGAAACACCGACCAAGATCTGACAATCTTGATGCTAGCGCCAGATATGATCGCGTGCATTGCCACCTATCTTCCAGTATCTGCTGTGTGCGCTGTGCAACCACAGACTAGCAGGACAGCCTGCATCACCATCTATCTCCAGCATCTGCTGGGTCTGTAACCAGCACAGAGCAGCCTGCAACTGAACGTGGGCACTTGAGCATCATTTTCGGCTCTTGCAGATCACAATGCAGCAGCCACAGCAGACAGGCATAGTGAAATGCTAAGGGGTGGCTCCGGTCACCTGCTGTTAGTCCTGATACTCTTTCATGTCTGGGTCAAATCCCTTTAACTTGTCTCTAACCTCTGCAAAGTGCTTCCACGGTATCTCAGGCATGTGTGCCCATTATGTCATTATGACTGTGCGCTTGCTAGTAGAGACTTACCCACTTAACAGTTGATGCAGTGCCTGTGTTTATTCCATGAATTTACACACGTAC
Source organism: Pterocles orientalis (assembly GCA_011057875.1). Lineage (NCBI taxonomy): Eukaryota > Metazoa > Chordata > Aves > Pterocliformes > Pteroclidae > Pterocles > Pterocles orientalis. The sequence goes on along the minus strand of WKFP01015302.1, from coordinate 1,124,450 downwards.
AAACCAAATGACATTTCTTGCAGCACAGGTTCCAATTTGTGCACTACAGCATCTGATCACAAGTGAAAAATCACTTGTTAGTCTTTCCCAGATTATATCTTTTTCCTGAAAGCAGTTATCTTTTACCTTTTCTGCAGTTACCAATTTTTATTTGGGTTTCTTTGGGAGCAAATCTGTTCCCAGAGAGGTGAAAGGAAACTTTGCCACTGACTTTGAAGGAATGTGGAAACAGCCCTTGGAAATGTGCTCCATACAAATTTCAAAATTACTACACTGTGAAAAATGTCCTTCTGATACTGAGAAACACATCCAGTGAGAAAATGAATCACTGAATCATAGAATGGCCTGGGTTGGAAAGGACCTTAAGGATTCATCTAGTTTCAACCCCCCTGCTGTGGGCAGAGTTGCCATCCTCTAGAGCAGGCTGCTCAGAGCCACATCCAGCCTGGCCTTGAATGCCTCCAGGGATGGGGCATCCACGACCTCCCTGGGCAACCTGTTCCAGTGTGCCACCATCCTTTGGGTGAAAAACTTTCTCCTAATCTCTAACCTAAACCTCCCCTGTCTTAGTTTAAAACCATTCCCCCTTGTCCTGTCACTATCCACCCTCATAAACAGTTGCTCCCCTTCCTGTTTATATGCCGCCTTCAAGTACTGGAAGGCTGCAATGAGGTCTCCCCGGAGCCTTCTCTTCTCCAAGCTAAACGAGCCCAGTTCCCTCAACCTTTCCTCATAGGAGAGGTGCTCCAGCCCTCTGATCATCTTAGTGGCCCTCCTCTGGAACCACTCCAAGAGCTCCACATCCTTCCTGTGATGTCCACACACAGGCACACCAAACAGCCAGGAGCCCCTCTGAGGGTGCTGGGAGTGCATCGGCTGCGGCTCTCACCAGCAGGATGGGCACTGAGCCCTCCCACCAGGATGAGAGGGTCCTTCAAGTCCCCACACAAAACCCCTTGAGTCAAGCTCAGTGCAGGAATCTCACCCTGGAGTTCTGAGCTTTCCCCAGCCATCACAGGCTCTGGCTAAGGTTCTCGGAGGCTGGTGACAAAGTTTCTGATGGTTCTGATGGCTCCTTCCATCTGAAAAGGTATATTGCATTTGGGATTATATAAAAACAGAAGTATTAGCACTGTAAAGACAAACTGGTTGCAGTTATTCAGATTAAAATTTCCACTGCACTTGATTAAATGACAGCACAACAGATCGCAATGGGGTTTGAAGACAGGAGATAACATGTCAGAAGGAAATTGTTTTTTCATTTTGTGATTCCCACAGTCCATTCACATTACTTTCTCTTTATTTCAGACACGGAAGACAAATAACACAACACCCTGTTGTGTAGCCAATTAATATATGATAAATAAATTGATTCTACTCAAGCTGCCAGGACGTGTACAGCTTGCTCGTGTACAACAAGCTTGTTTTTCATATAAGGTATGTTGGCACTTCAGTAGTAAGGACTCCTCTTACGATTGATGGCAATCATAAAGAGACTCCTTCCACCAGTTTCCAGTGTCAGCCAGTACGCAAGTTTCTGGAGGCTTACAGATCAAGGAAAACAGTTGAGTTTGCACATCCTTTACTAAGGAATTACAAGCAGCTATTGTTCATACTGAGATCATGGCTGGACAAAACAAAAGTGGAGTTTGCACAGGATCTGAGCTGCAAGCACTCAGGACTTCAGTGTTTGAACTGTTAGCAGTCCAAGCTAAGTAAGAGCTGAGACCTGATCTGTCAAGCTCTTTTGAAGGTCCAGTATGTCAGCCTGAACTGCTTCTAGCTGGCTGCCATCCTGAAATGGAGCAAATCCTGCTGTACACAAGCCATTTATTCTCTTCTACAGCAGCAGCAACTCAGTCTGGAAGAGCAGCAGGGTGATGTGAGAGAAGCAGAAAGAAGAAAAAGGAAAAGAAATCAAGGCAGGAATAATTAGACAATATTTGCTCCCACCCCCCTGGGAAAAGGACAGATGCCAGAACTGAGACAGTCTCATTGGTGTGATCAGGAGGGCAGGTTCCCATCCTTTTTTCAGCATCAGAAACAGAAGACAACAAGACAAGAAAATGACAAGTTTTTGAGTTCCCAGGAAGTTCCCTGAAGTCATAGCTTGGTCATAAACCAGTATAAATACAAAAAGTAGTAAGCAGCTTTTGGTGTAGGTGTGTACAGAAAACAGCTAGTAGACCAGTGAATGTTCCAATAGCAGTAAGAAGAAGACACTGTAACTCATGCATACGCTTTAAAGAAGAAATGTAGTGAGATGCTCTCACAGTACAAAAAGAAAGAAATAAAGGGGGAGGAAAAAGTTCTAAGCAGGCCCACAGAGGTTTGAATCAAGGCACGCACAGGAAAGCTGAGCTGTAAAGCATGGAAAAAACAGGGCTTTAAAGAGCCTTTTGCATTTAATCTGCTCCCTATCTCTCATTCTTGATTTGTTTTTGCCTCCAGCCTCTTGACACTGGGAACTTACATGTTCCCAGGAGCTATCTGAGCAGTTGCTCCGTTGGACAAGTGAGACCCAGGAAGACAAAAGATGCTGCAGTGCTACAGGCAAGAGGGCTACGTGGCCCTCCTGGGACAGGCTTCCTCACATTTATAACAGCCTGCCCCAGATCACCACCCTTCCAGAATATTTCAGTTTTCTCCTGTTGCATCTTTTGTTGAACAGAGCTGTATCTAACGCTGGAGGAGGGGGAGCCTCAGAGACCAACTGCAGATGTCTGAGAATAAAGGAGCAGCTGGTCTCAGGAAAGAAAAGAGATGTCAGGGATGCAGGAAGAGAAGGGACAGAACCGTGGAGCAGCTGTTTGCCAGATGTGCTCTCTGACTATGCTCCGATCCCCTGAGGCTGAGCTTACTGAAGCATCTGGGGATTATGTCTCTAGATTGACTGTAATTAGCACAGTTGCTGGAAGCTGTCAGTATGGAAAATGTTGTCCACACACTTAATCATGGGAACCTACAGAACATGGAAGTAAAAGTCCTGCTCCTTTAGTCATATGATCAGAGTTTCCAAGCGTTCTTCATCATGATGATAAAATAGACATCTGTGTCTATTGAAGCGCTGACTCCTGCATAGTAGTTCATGAATTCTTCTGTTGTGACCTGAGACAGAAGGATTTAAAATATGAAAATGAACTTTTATTTTTTTTAATGCTGCAAGTCAAAAATACACATTGAGAAGAACTTTAAAGGAAACTTAACACCTAGTATTTCTTGTCCTTGCTAGAAATAAGAGCTCTTGTCCTCCAGGAACACTTGGGTGGAAATGAAACATGCAGAGTTAAACTAACCTTACCAGGAACTGAAGTTAAAATCAGTGCTGCCCAAGAAGACAAATGTCTAATGCATTTTTTTTTCCAGGGATGCTATAATCTGGTTCTTTGAATTATTATTAATAAAAGTGGATGAAGTTTCCAGTGCAACCCAGAGACAGCTAGAAGCTTTATATCCATTCATTAGAGAGAAAATGTTATTGCTTTAAACAGGTCTCACTTAAAGAAGCAAACATTCTTTCAAATACCTAGGAGTTTTTAATATCTTTCATGGGTATTTTGAGGTGGAGTCAGTTTTTAAATGACCATTAAAAAAAAAATCTAATTAGCAGGTACAAACAGTACATGCCTCTTGTGACACCTTAACTCTCAAACTGTATAGGTCATTCTTTGAATAAAACATCACATAGAAAAATACTTGCTCATACTGTGTTGTGCATTTGAGAGCTAAGTAAAATGTGCATCCAGCAAGATGACAGAGAAGAGGATGATTCTAGCAGATGCTTAGCCTTAAGGCATTTCTGCTAAAACATTTTAGGTGTTCAGCTCATATCAGTATCATTAATGACCTCTGATTTAGGCACAGGAAAGCCACGGTCAGTTCTCAGAAGAAACTGCAATCGGGTAGGCTAACATCAGGATTGCTGAACAAGAGGTGGCTGCTCTGAGTAACTTTTCTGTAGGCTCAAGCACTGCAGCATTTACAAGGTACAACGCCCCAAGCTTGTCAAGGACAATTCTGGGGACTAATTTAATGTGTTCATGTACGACTTCAGCACAAAAAGCAGGAACATTTTGCTTGGGGTTTGCTAGATGCCACCACTGCTGCAGAGAAGGAAGGTGACAACTCATGCAACCAGTAGTTCTGAGGATGACACAACAGAAAAAGGGATGAAATTTATCTCTACCAAGTGCAAAGCCATGCTCATCACCTCTCTACAAACAGAGAGCCTGCCTGTTGAAAATAAAAGGGGTCACCAGTGTAGTGCAGTCATGAAAACCAGATGCAACCTCAGAATTGTGAAGTGGTAGAGACATTGTATGAACTGCTGATGAAACCTTATCTAGTTTGTTATTATTGGACTGAGAATATCACCATGCGAACTGCAGAGATCCACAATTGCTCTGAGCTGGTCAGATGTGTAAGTTCAGACCAAAGAACTTTGCAGAGACATAAAGAGGGAAAAAGAAGTATGCCTGGATTGGAGATGGTTATGAAGTAGATCAATAAATTCATCACAGAGCATGCACAAGCTTTGCACCTGCACCAGCGAGTCGTGGTGGAGGACCAGAAGGCCTCCCAGCCCTGCCCCAGCTAGCAGCTCCTCAGGGCACACAGTTGATAGCAGCCGCCCCAAGCCTACCCTCCCTGCAGCTCGCTGTGGATAAACCTATCTCTACAATCAACTAATTTCAACGTCAAGAGTCTCAGTAATTACACACACTAGGGAAGTGCTAGCTATAAAGTATTTCATGCATCAGGGAGCCTGGTTTTGAACTCAATTCTGATATTTATTCTCTTAAGGAGAATAAATCAATAAATAAATAAATATCAATCCTGATATTTATTCTCTTAATCCTCATATTTATGTGGGTCTTGAAAATCAGCAATTGTGTGGGTTCATTTGAAGATATACTTAGAGTAACCTATGAAAGTAGAGCACTAAGGCTACAAGCCTGTAAATGCAATCTCATGTCTACTTTTGCACCTCCCTCAGAGCCCCTTTGCCTCCAAATGCTAAACAAGCTGCACCAACAGTCCAACACAGAGGTCACGCCACCATTTCCCTGTCCTCCATAAATGTGATGCAAATGCATGTTTTGTACTGGAATTACTCTCACATTTAATAATTTAAGTGAAATGCTGAGTCAGATGGTGATTCCACGGCTTGACAATAGGTGTTTCACTTACCTTCCCATCTTTGTCATAAGGTGAATCAAAATTATCCAGAAAGGCCCTAAAAACTTGATCTTCTGTCCAGTCTCCATTTTGATATTTGGGATGATGCTTTGCATTATACACCCCCCGTAAGTCTTCAATTGTTATGACTCCATCTCCAGTCTTATCTAACTTCCTAAATGCCTGCATGATTATCTCTTTTCTTGCTTTGGACATGGGAGGCTGTAAAGAAATATTAACAGATTCATTTTATTCTTGCCCAGTTCCAGATTCAAGAAACTTCCATTATTAATAGTAAACCTAGTTCAAGGCACATGAGACAACAACCTGCTGACAGTCTGCACCATCCATGAGCTAAGAGGAAAAATATATCACCAAAAAGCAGTGTGATCAAGACTAATCAGTGTCTATCAACACAATAGTAAATAGTAAATGGACAATAGGACAGAAGATGCTACCTAGAACACTTTTTTACTCTACCCATTTTAAGTATTTCTAGCAATGAACTACTAGTTATTCTAGGCACTAATGGATTTCTCTCTTAATTATTTAGACTTCACAGACTGAAGAGGCTCCAGCCAAAATTAGTCACACTGTGGTTGATTAGCTCATGAGACAAAGAGATGTGTCATAAAATGACAAAGAAGTGAGATTAATGGACAGATCCACATAGTTACCCAAAACGGATATAGGAATTTAGGTACCTAAATCAAGGCAGCAACTGTAAAAAAAAATCACAACCATTTATTTGCAACAATCCTATTCTATTCTACCTGTGAGGATACTTAAGCCTTGCCAAAAAATTGCAGAGATGTGTTGAGTTCTGAGTTCTTTCATCCAGAGAGGTTTTATTTAGGGTGATTTTCCCCTTTATTACATTTAGATGGAAATGGATTATTTTAACTTCTCAAGAGTTACTGACTTTTAAAATACAGCTGTAGATTTTGCTAGTTACTAAGCCAAACAACAGTGCTATGTTTTGTGTCCAGCTGATGATGAATGAAGGCTTTTTCTCCATTTAATGCAGTAATAACACAAATTCCCATACTTACTCTCAGTGTAACAAGAAATTCATCAAAATCAATTGTTCCACTGCCATCTTTATCAAATATCTGGAAAATCTTTTGTGCTTCTTCCTTGTCTATCATCATAGCATAATCATTTAATCCTTTCACAAACTCTTTGAAATCAAGAGTCCTGCTGTTGTCATCATCCATAATCCGGAATACTCTGTGGAAAATGTATAATTTGAGCAGACAAAGAAAACAATTTAGTCCAGTGCCGGAGCACAGGGACAGCTTACTGAAATAACATTTCCCCCTTGTACAATCTTCTGACAAAAAAAAGTAATGAAAAGAAAAAGGAAAAAAAAAAAGAAAACCCCCCAACCCCCCCACCTATTGACAGCAGAGATGACTTGCTTAGACTAGGTGCCTGAATGTTACATTGCTGAAGTTAAATGAGGTGAAGGTTGCCCTAACTGAAAGAATCTTCCTGTTCATTATGTACTGAGCTGTCTAAAAGTTGGACATGTACATGGAGTTTCAGCTGGTCATCTGGGATCCTTCTGTGGTTAACAGAGCTCGGGAGGGGTTTCAGGGCATGATACAGGTCCCCTTTCCTGGGGGTTCAGTGATGCATACCCTTGGGGTGGCTGCAGAGTCCAGACACCCTCCATAAACTAGACAGCTAATGGACCATTATATACAGAGAATAGCACCCCAAAGGAAAGGAAGCACAAAATCCACAGTATTGAAATACTTAATTATAGAAAATAGCAAAGAGAGAGGTAAGTTTTATGTCCCCCCTCTCTCCCTGGAAGGAGTTGTTCTGGGTCTCAAAGAAGTACTTTCCTCTGTTGGATTCAAGGTCCTCAGTCCTTCAACAGGCAAGCAGGTCAGTCCTGTCTCCCAAAACACACGAGCCCCTCTGGGTTGTGTCAATTGCATTGGAATCAGGAAACAAAAGTTTTGGTCCCTGTTTAGCCCATGAGCCTCTTGCAGCTAAAACTCTTAGGCTGAATAATGGATTTGGGTTCTTAGACTTACCTGCCAAGCCCTTTGATACCTGCAGATCCCCTTGCTAAACACTGCAGGCGAAGTCTTTCCAAAGGGTCAGTGGTTTTAGACAGGTTTCTTTTGGCCTGGATTGCCATCTCTCGGTCATGCCTTGCTGTGCCCGGCATCTGGAAGGCCAAAGCACTCATACACCATGGATTCACACACACCAGAGAGAGTGCTGAAACCTCCTTTAGTACATGGAGCATTCCAAGTCCCTCATTTTGCAAGGTGCTGGCAACTCTCTCATGAGGACTTACTTTGACTCTCTATTTCCCTTTATTAGAAGGGGAAACTGCCAATACGGGCCACCAACTCTGAAAGGAAAGCTCAGCCAACTACCTCGTGATTAACCCAGCTGCAAACATGAAAGTGTGGGTAAGAATTTGCAGTGAAAACTGGTGGATGCAGCCAAGAGAGCATTGCTGCCCCCACACACCCAACAGCCCTACTGAGCCTCCTCAGTCTGGCCAGGTTTGCTGCTAGCATTTGCCCACAGGCAGAACTGTGGCAGTAAAAATTGTCCTGGGTGAGGACCTTTTCCTTATGTTTGCTTTTGTTCCGCTGTAGTCCTAATTCCAGGGTTTTCTCCCATTGCATGTATGAGCAACACTGATTGCCCCAAGACCTGACCTTGTCTACAGATGATACCTTATGCTATATTAACACAACCGCAGAACAGATCAATACCTTAAACTTGCATGGCATTTAACACCCCGGGACTTCAGGACTCTGCCAACAGAAGCCTTCCAGCTTCCCCCAGAGGAAGACAGAGGAACAAAAAGTGGGAAGACCAGCCCACGAACTTGCAGCACGGCAACAACATCACCAAGAGCAGCATGCTCGGGCTGGAAGAGGGTCACTCCTTCTCACACAGGGATTATTTGTGCCTAAGCACTAAGAGCACCAGGGATACCCATCCCCTACTGATGTTTTAGGGGCACATTGAATCCTATCCCCTGGGCACATGCTCAGGGCCAGGATTGCTGTTCTCTAGCCTGGCTGCTGGGTCTGCAGACCAGGAAGACCCCCAAAGTATTTTGCAGCCTTTAAAGCATCACAGAGCTTGGGCATGAAAGAGTCACAGAAGGGCTGGGCTGAGTTCCAGTGGAGCTCTGACTCGGAGGGCACTCAGTGCTCTGCTGAGGGTGCTCAGGGGTGGGGAGAGACCAAGAAGATGGGTGACCCTGTGAGGCATCACCAGAGCACGTTGCACTTCCGATCGCGTTGTCATTGCATGTGCAGCACTGTGAAGTGAAACAGTCAGAGAAAACTTCTGAAAAACATGTAATCAAACTGTTTCATCCCAACTTCTTCAAGAGCATTGGCTAGGGCAGCTGGCAATGTCACATGTGCTGACTTTTGCAACCCCTTTCAGACAACATCAGTTGGGCTCAGAAAACCAGAAAAATAAAATGTTTTTATTCCCCCCAAATGGTTTCAGTACTAGCTTATTGCAGAAATCTAGTGCAGTAAAAGAGAGACCATTTCAGCTTTTGCTTCAGCCAGAATGAGCAAAGTTCTTCTGGGAACTCATTAACAAGTGACCGGAAAGACCTTACAGCTATGTGAGATCAGCAGCTAAAAATGTTTTCTGCAAACAATGACCTGTCCTTAAAGGGAGATGTTTAGCTGGCAACAATATAAAATACAGTGAGGTTACATAAACCCAGTGCAAATTATATTTACATTATATAATTATGTACTATAGCTTATGTATATAATGTCTATGTATCTATACACAGAGTGCATAACGAGTGCATAGCACTGTGCAGTATGCCTTTATACTATGTTATGTATCTCTCTAGATCTGTATATACTGAGATGGATGATGACACAGTTCATCTCCACTGCACGCTGCAAAAGCCTGCACAAACACGCACCATGCAAAGAGCGCGGTAACTCTTTGCCTTGGGTTCAGTGGAGGCATTTCCAGCTGTATACACCAGTATACTGCAATGTGCATCAAATAATCATCACAGCGAGACTCATGAATTGAGGCTAGGAAGGATCATCTGATACGATATCTATTATGATCTCCTGTACCTCAATAAAAGCCACTGAAACTGGCCAATCCCCAGATATCTCTGCAGTAATTACACAGTTTACTTCTACATCTACAAGCATTTCTAGCTGAGAACTCACCATCTCTAGGCTACGTTGTTTGAGTAGTGGATAACTTTCTTTTTAAACGTTTTTTCTAGTCTGAATTTCCCCTGTCATTGGGTGCTGTTTTACTTTCTTTTACTAGATGGAAGAGCTACCTATCAAAAATTTATCCAGATGCAAAAACTTGAAGGTCCCTTTTAAATCCTCCTCGGCTAAATGATTAGAGAGAGCCCACGAGTCCTACTACAAAATGAGTTTCCAGATGTTAGATAACTGTGTTGTTCCAGTATTCCTTTTTGAAGTGGGACAGAGCACTCTAATAATCTCACAGATGCCCCAGGCAGAAATATTCCCATCTTGTTTCCCCATGTATGATGGTTAAAAACACTAATAGTAAATATTTCTGCTGCTCTTTGCAAATCTCCATTCTCTATAAGGTTCAATATCAAAATCACCAACACCATGTTGTTATACAAAACTCTGCAATGAAAGTCTGCTTGTAAAGTGATTGCACTGAAACAACACCTTACACTAAACCCTCTTAAACATGACTGTGTCACACAGCAGTACGCATTTGAGAATCCTTTCTATACATTCAATAAATATAGAAAAGCAGTTAAATATAAACCCTACTACATGCAAACCTGAGCCATAGTAACACATCTGCCACCTCCCTATTTCTGTTGGCTGCTGGTTTAACCTGGAAATAAATCCTTCCTAGGCTGTTAAAAGACTATATTACAATGTAAGAAAACAAATTCTGAATCAGAGCAAGGATGGAGGAATCATAGGGATTCACATGCTTTCTCCTCTCCTTTCATTTTGCTTTTTTGGATAATGTGAAGTAATTAAAGATACAGTCAGGATTTGCTGAATATAGCAGTTCTCTGTATATCTTACAAATATGTTATGTATTAATAACCATTAATAAAACAAGAAAAGCTGATAACCACAATTTTAATTCTTACATCTCTTCCAAGATCATCAGATGTCTCCCACAGTGAAATAAAAAAGTGACTGGTTAATTTAATTCTGGATGCTAGAGAGTTTTGTTTTGCGTAACAGCCTGGGCTACGAGCAACTACAAAACCCCATGTTCTCATCAGTCTGTTTCTATGGTCAGCATTGTGTTGTGCAGCCTGAACACAAATGATTGCATTTCTTCTCAACAAATAGAAACCCTGAAATTTTTGGTTGGGTTTTTCCAGAAGAACCTTGGGCTGTTCAGCAACCAGATCCCTTTACATCCCTCTAAACCTGAGGAAAAGAGTCAGATTTAACCCAGGCTCTGTTAATGCTCAGCACCACTTGTTTGTATGTTATCCTTCAGCTGAGCTCAAGAGCCTCCTGTGAAAATCCTGAAAAACCCCTCAGTGTGGCAGACAGAAACCCATACTAGCCTCTGGGTTACTGTAAGCTCTGGAAAGCCCCTGTCCTGGCCAAACACGTAAGTTGCGTACCACCCCTGAGCAGAAGGTCTCAGAGTCTGGAAGAGATTAAGAGGTCTGAACCAATTGTATGCATTTGGGTCTTTTCCCAATAATTTAATTAAATTATTAAGATCATGAAAACTGCGTGTGTTGTCTGGCAACCACCTAAACACCTCCCCAAAAATTCAGCTTCCCAGCCCCACTGAGCCCTCTGTAGCAGTCTGCAGCCCTCCCTCTGCCTCTCCACTATCCCCAGCATCACCCAGCACCCATCTTCTGGCAGGTGGGGCATTACTGCTCTTGCTATTTTACATATATAGTGCACAAACATATATTTTGCAAAATATATATGTATATATAGCAATATATGTATATAAAAACCCCCTACTCTTTGCTGAGCCATCAGATCAACAGATCAGAGAAGCTTACTGCGAGCTAGCAAACAAAAAAGAAAATCCTTTACCTGCAACGCTATCCTGCACCCGGGGTTTCCACCCAGGACTTGGGAGGTGTCTCGGGGCTGGGATGGCCTTGTCCCCCACCTGCCTCTGAGCTCTTGCTGGGCTCAGGCAGCAAGCAGAGGGAATGCAGGGCCACAGGTTCACTCGAGAGTTTCCTTGTCCATCTCGTTTTACTTGTTTACACACCCAGCTGCCTTGGCCCCCCCTTTTTGGGAGGCCTGGAGTTTACCAGTTGGTCTCCAAGGTGACACTGGTGGCTGCGGCTGGCCCAACCTGCAATTACACTGCTTCCCTGGGAGCTTGCCACTGGGTTGTAAGAGTCCTTTCATTTAGCTTCTTTAAATCAATGCCTTCCTCCTCCTCTCTGCCCACACAGGCTGTGTGGGGGAGAAGGGAAGACACCTTGTGCTGCCCCTCACCAAGATGCCCAGGGATGCGGGCAGGAGGGTGCAGCATCACCCTGCCAGCGCTGGCTATGGCTATGTTTTCATAACCTGTTTCTCTGCTCTACAGTTGATAGGGTTGAAAAAACTTGCTGGTTCAATCCTTTACTCAAAACACAGTAGGAGAAAATAAGTAAAAGCCTGTCAATTTGTGTTTCAAAAAAACCCCAAGTTGCTGGTGTAATTTTTTCCTGCTGATTAATTGCCATTTTGAAGGCCTGCTGGTGGTGAGAACCTCTGGGGAGATGCAGAGACTGGGTTCATTTGCAGCAAGAAGAAAACTGAAAAGGTTAAACACCCAGATGATGAACAAAAATTGTTCTCTGTCTAGACACAGCTATTAATAACTCTGGTTGCAGAAGGTCACAAGCATTATGAGTGACATAGCATAACACTTGGAGAAGCAATCGGTGTATTGATAGACTCCTTAGGGCTGAAAAAAGAAAAAAAGAAAAAAAAAAAAAGCCTGTGTTATTCTTCCTGGCCCTCTCCGGCAGCAACGAACTTAACACACAGGATCAGGGCTGAGGGCAACGGCAGCACAAGTGGGTGCGGGAGTGTGTGGGCAACGGGGGGAGAGCCTGGTTCTGCACATGGATTAAATACCGAGCAAGAATCAGTAAGTGCATCATTTCCTGACAAGAGCAGAAAATGATTTTAGGCAATTACCAGAGTAATAACACTGGCACCCTGGCGGGCTGCTTATCTTTCATCGACAGGTACTTCCTGGTACTGAACCATAGCTTGTGCACGACTTCGCATACGCTTTATATCTCCCATCTGGCAACTGATTGTACATTAATGCACAAGCAGGAAACAATGCTTGTTTAATCATCCAGTGATTCAAAAATATTGACTTTGTGACAATGCAATGTCCCCCCATCTGCTATCTTTGTTTTATGAATTGATCTCCAGAGGCCTTCTGGGAACACTGGAGAGATAAGGGGCTGCGATCATGTCCTGGGCTGCCGGCATAGGAGGAGCAGCCCCTGCAGCCTGCCAGTGCACACTGCAAAGGCAAAACTCGGACACCAAGACCAGAGGAATAATTTTCACTGGACAACAACTTGGTCCTTGAAATTCAGCATCCCTCTTGAGTAAAGCACATTCCTCTGGACTGCGCCATGTCTGAGCTGGTTAATGAGCTATGAATCTGAACAATTATTAATGTGCTTTCAGGTGTCTCAGATTGCATCAGGCTGTGATTACCTTTATTTAACTGTACGCGCCCTGTTACTGTGCACAAAGCTGTAAGCAGAGCTCCGTGAATTCAGAATTTATCAGAAGGGAGACGGAGATTTAATCAGAACTCTGGTATTTTTCCTCCTCATTTTCTAACTAGCTCAGAATACACACCTGTTTGATTTTTTGGTTTGTTTAGTCTGAACAGCCTGAACTGTCTGTTCAGTTTGTGGTTCAGCACTGGACTGAATCTACTAAGAAGAGAATCTGTGAGATCTAACATGTTCTATACACTCACGACAGAGACTGAATTCTTGTCAGTTTCAGTATCCAAAAATTCAGATTTCTTGTTGAATTTAGGTAGGAGGCAAGGTATAAGAAATGCACAGTGTCTCAAAGAAAAGAGAGAAGCCGCTGGGTATTTTGCCAGTCAGTGTACATGCACTAGCATTCTTTCTTAATGTGCTCCCTGTGACCACCACTGCCAAGACGTTCTCCAGCAGTGAGAAGTACAGTTATGAACACCTCCACTTGCACTTCATAGGTGAATCAGCATAGTGTTTAATTTTCAATAGAACTAAAATAGCAGGTACAAAAAAAAAAAAGGCAAGCAGGAAGTATCAGAACACTATACACCAAAGAAGACTAACTTTACAGGATAAACCTCTGGGCTTTTTCCTGCCATTAAAATTGAAAAAGTTTCACATACACCAAAAAAGAAATAGTAATATTGTCAAGGGAAAAATATTGCCATTTTAAACCAAGATCTAACCCAACTAAATTGAACTCCAACTGCAAATAAAATAAAATGCTTTTATATAGAAAAAATGCTGTCTCCCCATGTGGCTTGTAGTTATCCAGATGAAATAGTGGTTACATAGTTCTCTGGAGCTGAGACCAGCTGGCATTTGTAGACCATGTCCATGCTACTGCACTCTTGCAAAAGAGGGTGGTCACATCCGATACCACATCCAAAAAACACCCCAAGTACCAAGTTCTCAAGTCCTGTAGGTCACATCAGTTGTTGCAAGCAGCTGTTCAGATTTTGGGGCATCCTCACCGATGAATGAGGACTGGAAGGCAAGAGGTGACATGATTTGCAAAGTCCAGCAAGAGTGTCTCTGCCAACAGGCTTGCCAACCTCATGATGAGGGCTTTAATCCAGGTTTGCTGGGACTCATGACCAAAGCCCGAGAAGAAGGAGAGTCAGAGGGTGGCCCTAATACTTTTCTGCTGAAAGCAGCACTGCTGACAACCATCTCAAGCTCCCACATAGCACAGATGAACAAGAAAAACAGAAGGAATTAAAAGTCTAAGCACACTCCTCCTTTACCAGTTTGTTCTTGTTTGCTTGGTGTAGGAGTCAGACTTACAGGTTTGCAATTCGTAGAATCATAGAACGTTTTGGTTGGAAAGGACCTTAAAGATCATCAAGTTCCAACCCCCCTTCCATGGGCAGGGACACCCTCCACTAGACCAGGTTGCTCAAAGCCTCATCCAGCCTGGCCTTGCACACCTCCAGGGATGGGGCATCCACAACTTCCCTGGGCAACCTGTTCCAGTGTCTCACCACCCACACAGTAAAAAATTTCTTCCTCATGTCTAGTCTAAATCTGCCCTCTTTTAGCTTATACCCATTACCCCTTGTCCTCTCACTGCACTCCCTGATGAAGAGTGCCTCCCCATCTCTCCTGTAGCCCCCTTCAGGTACTGGAAGGCTGCTATTAAGTCTCCTCGGAGCCTTCTCTTCTCCAGGCTGAACAACCCCAATTCCTCCAGCCTGTCCTCATAGGGGAGGTGCTCTAGCCCTCTGATTAATGTTGTGGCTCTCCTCTGGACTCTCTCCAACAGGTCCATGTCTTTTTTATGTTGGGGGCCCCGCATCTGAACACAGTACTCCAGGTGGAGTCTCACAAGAGCAGAGTAGAGGGGGAGAATCACCTCCTTCAACCTGCTGCTAATGCTTCTTTTGATGCAGCCCAGGACACGGCTGGCTTTCTGAGAATGCTACTCCTTATCTTTGGTGGAATTAAATCTGCTTAGCACCTTCATAAGTCTCTACATTTTAGGTCCCCAGGAAAGTAGTTCTCTTAAAGTAAGTGCATGCCTTCCCTGTCTGAACAGTGGACACACGTAGGTGTCTTTGACACCCTCCAGACAAGTCCAAGGGAGTTTGGTGTCCATTTCCCCCCAAGCTTCCAAGGGACTGAGGCTCTCACAGGCGTTCATAACACTCAGCAGAGAGACGGGGAAGCTGCCATCACAGCCTGGATTACTGATCTGAGTCCATGGCTCTCACAGGGCTTGTATAGGGGATAAAGTTGAAGACAGATTCCTTCTCCACTATCTGCTGGCTCCCTATAATCTGGCTTTTGGATTGTTTTTCCCAGTATCATCCTCCAGCATCCAGTCTGGACATGCTCTTCATTCCTGGAGGAAGCAGGCCACTGAGACAGGAGACTCCAGCCAGAGCTTGTGAACTTCTGCAGCTTCGTAAATGCTGACTAGGAGAAACTGCCAAACCCGACTTTCTCTGGGGTTTGGCAGCAAAACTAGTATTTTTCAGATATCAGCAAGACCTAAACAACAGGCTCAGACGCTGCAGCCCTTCTAGCTCAGAGCTCATTTCCATTTTATCAAAAATCACATCCTTACAACTCTTTCAATTTGAGGTGATGGCAGGGAGCAAGTCTGCTGGCAGGCGAGAAGCAGAAAGGCATAATGAACTTTCCTTTTCAAAGGCAATCCTGTGTTTGATTTTCACTGTAAAGACAAAAACACAGTTGAAATTTCTGGTGAAAAAGCTTTCTGCAATACAGTTTCAGGTAAGTCATAATATCCAGTTCTGATAAATCCAAAGTGCTTTGGCTCTGTCATGGACCTTCCTGCACATTGCCAGCCAGCCACTGTTGAAACAATGAACGACAAGGATGCTTCTCTTTCCCCTCTAGCTTTAAATACGCAAAAATAAAAGCAAAATAAAACATATACCCTAGTTTTAAAATTCTGGGTTTTTTTTTCATGCTTCTTAACATGGAATGAAATAAAGATAAATCTTTTCAGTAGCTGCACATGATATCTCAATCCTACAAGCTTCCTTTCTTCCACACAGCAGTTTTTGAAATCAAATTAAGAGATGTCTTTCTATACTGTTCTGTCTCTTTCGGTTGTAACGGCATCAAAGGCTTCAGCCAAACAGAGCTTGCTTTAAAAGTCCTTTCTTAAAAGAATTCACATGAAGGGCCGCATGTAAACTGATTCCATCTGCTGACTACCCGCTGTGTATTACAAACCACTGAAATGGAAAAATCACAGTGCTGGCAGGATTATTTTACAAGCAAGATTTTCTCATGCCTTTGGCACAAACAATTCAAACTTTTGACTACAGTTTGACAACATAGTACTAGTGGTACAAAAGCTCCTGAAACGTGTTTGTACACCAAAAGCTTACTTTGGTGCAGGATGAAATAAGAGAATAAAAAAATCCAAGAGCTGTTCCTTGCTTTGCTGCACCACTCAGAGCTACTGATGTCTAAAACTTCGAAAATCTGGATAATCTCATTCATCAGTGAGATATATGGACTTGGATTGGATGTACTACATCATAAAAATTTAAAGGACTCCTCCACACTTGCTTCCCTGAGAGGCAGGCAAGAAATGTTGGGAAGGGCCTCAGGGTAGCCCTGCAACCTGGCATTACCACTGCTGGCAGCAGGCCACCAGCTTTGTAGTGACTTTGCAGAGCTTCAGGACGAGGGCCTGCTGGGTTTGCTTCGTCTGAATATTTCTTGATCTGCGTGTGGCTTTGTTTTACTTCCTCCTGTGGCAGCAATTTCTCTAACCAACCAGCTGCCTATAGTAATTTGTTTAAATTTTGTTTAT
This sequence comes from Pterocles orientalis, assembly GCA_011057875.1. Lineage (NCBI taxonomy): Eukaryota > Metazoa > Chordata > Aves > Pterocliformes > Pteroclidae > Pterocles > Pterocles orientalis. The sequence goes on along the minus strand of WKFP01015302.1, from coordinate 1,107,708 downwards.
CCTTGTATGGTGCCCTTTTATATAGTTAGCAGTAACAAGCAGTGATTCCGTGCATCATGAAATGTTTACAACTAACAGAATAAAGGGCTGAGAAACATCAGACTGCTACAATTGCAGAGGCCTTGAGAAGTGGAGACATAGGATGCAGAGTAGAGTAGTACAGACATGAAATTGTAAAATCTGGGGCAGGGCTTGGCACTGGAGATCTCACAGCTCCTCATCAATGGTCAGTCAGAGAAATGCAGACCTGGAGCTGGACAAAACTGGGTTTAGGGGTAGCAAAGAGAATAAAGAAATAGCCTTTAGCGTATGTGAAATACACCACATACAGTAAATTCAGCTGTAACATGGAGCTGCGAAACAGTGAAAAAAAGAGAAAGGTGTAAATGCATGTTAGGAACCACAGACAAATTACCTCAAGGAGATCCTAGGGTACCTGTGTGATAATATTGCCAACAAAGGCCATCAGAAGCTGAAGATTTACAGTGTTAAGTCATTCTGCAGCCTGAAGGTGATGACTTTAAGACACAGAGGAACAATGGGACTGTGAGTGTAATCCCAAGAAAATTGATAAAAACTAGGTGTGTGTTATAATTTTAATTGTATTATTAATATTAGTATTTACACTTTTCCCTGTATTGAAGTATTTTAACTGCTTTATTATTCTTTCTCTTTCTATAACCATTAGATTTGGATTAGTAATAATAGACTCTTCAGATTTCAATTAACAATAAGTTCTTGGCTTTATTTATACGTAATGTATTCTTTCTTTTTGTCAATAAACAAGACCTTGAGCGTGACAGAAGGGAGGAAAGATGAGCATGAGGGCTTCTTCAAATTCACATCCTAGTAAGGTGCCAAGAGACACTCCACATGACTCCTGCTCTTTCTGTGGTATGTCACTCACACGTGTTGTCAGCTCTGAATCGCATTAATGGGAAGGTTGACTGTTACATTTTATGTTGTTATTTTCACGTCCAGAGAGTTGAGTTCTGTCCCAGCAGTCATATTGCTTTGGCCCTTCCAAGTATTTCCCTTGAAATGGGATGGCAGTTTTTTTCTTAGCTGGGAAGTTAGGCAGGTGATGTATCTCTCCATATGGGCTGCAGGGTAGTGATGTCTTTGTGCATGCTACTCACTTGACCTTTGACCCATTTTTAGCATATAATTAGGAATTATTTTAAATAGAGGTGGTAGCACGTGCTGGTTATGCCCAGCAGATTTGGCATCAGTTATTTGGATCTTCCAGCAAAGATCCTCTTGTCCAGCTTGCAAGGAAAAATGCCACAGCTGTGACATGCTCTTTCCTTCAGACCAGAAAGCTTTGTTCTCCTTCTGTCTGCCCTCTATTTTAACAAGTGCTGGGAAAGAGAAAACATCTGTTAACTTCCCCTACATGCACACAAGCTTTTCTTCCATAACCCAGGTGCTCTTATCTGGCTGCAGGTTAGGTGAGAGTGCCACCACGAGTAGGAGACCACCGCTCCAGGCCATCGTTCATGACCCCACCTTGCACAGTGCAGTAGACATCTACATGGCTTGTGTAGGAAGAGACCACGGAACATTGTACGGTGGCACAGGTCTGCAGGTACATACTGGAGAGGACATCCAACAGGGAAATCCAGAGAAAGTAGGCACACCCAATGCTGCAGAAATGGTAGCAGGATTCTCAAAACTTTTCTAGCTCCACAGGCCAAGTTACAATGTGTTATAGACCCTCCTTTGTCTAGAGACCTTCTCCACTAGTCAAGTCGTAATTTCCCTCCCCAGCAAAGATCCTGCTGAGTTTAGAAGTGTGGCATCTAACATGTGCAGGTAGGCCCGAGGCATCAGAGATGAAGTGTCCCGTATCCACACTTCCTGCTGAAGTTAGTCACCTGGGTCATGAACATTTACACTAGCTAGTGTTCTCACTTTATGTCTCACTGTATATATGTCCATTATGGACACTGATATTGATGGGGAACCTGTCACAGTGCAGCAGGAACACGGAAGCAGTCATTTACGTAGCTTCAAGTCTAGGACACTGGTAAGAATCAGCATTTAAGTGCTTATAAAGTAGTTTTTCTGCCTGAAGACTTGTCCTTTTTAAAACCAAGTTGGGCATCCTGTCTCAAATGGATTTATGCTAGTGAAAAATGTAGTTCAGCCACATGAACAAGCAACCAGATTACAATTACTGTTGTGTTTCTGATACACCATTCCTGCCAGATAATGCTAACAAGAATTTGTTAATGTTATCTACCCAGAAATTGCATAATCTGGCACGTCTGTTATCTACAGGAGGAAGTCACTATCTTCTGATGGATGAAACTTCACAAGTTTTTGTACAGTCATATGATCCGGATGTGACCAAAGATGACTGTTTTAACCAGCTCACATAGTAACAACAAAAAGTAACGTAACATCTCTCAGAACAGAATATTACAAGAATAATGTGAATCCTAATTATACTACTACTGTAAATATTATGCAAGCTCTAGTAACAGTGCATTTAGTCCACCACCAGTTGCCTCGGCCAAGGACAGAGGCCGCAGTGCTACGCTGCAGTCCATGGCGTGTTCCTCACTGCAGCTTCCTTGAGCATAAGAGGATCTGCTGAATGGCACCTTCAGTGTGCAAGTCCAGCTCTTCCTCTGACGTTGCCTAGTGTCACCCTCTGCCCGCACAGCCTGACATGGCAAGCCCTGTCCTGCCATCGCCAACATGGCACATAGCATCAAGAAAGAAGATGAGAGCTGAGTCCCAAGACTGCTTCAGCTGCTTTCAGCAATGTTTTGACACAAATGTTAAGTAAACATTCCTAACTGCACTACCACCCCAGTGCCTGCTTGCCTATAAGGAACCAGACCTCCTCTAGCCAAAAGAAAAACAGAGGGCCCCAGACCTTAGGAAAACTTGGGGCTCCAAGCTTATGTTGGTACAAACTGTTGCCTGTTTCTTAGGGAAAGTGGGTAAATTAGGAGGAAGAGGACACAGAGACTTGCTCCCAGGCAGTCGATCTTTCTGGAAGGTTTGGTGCCTGACATGTAGCTGTTCTCCAACTGTCATTGTCAGCACTGGGATACAAATCAGAATAAACTCTTTGCCTCCTTTTGCCCCAGAGCTGGGAAGAAGGTAGTGTTACTCATTCCCCAATTTTGGAGAGATGGTTAATTTTAGCCTCTGAAGACCATAACAGAAAAAGAAACAAAGGCTGAGTTAAAGGCAGGATGTTAAAAATGCCTTCCCTTTCTGAACATTGGAAATATCCTGCAGGTTAAAATAGGAGTAGTCCAATCCCTACCAACATAATTCTAGTGCCAGGACTGCACTGATGAATACAAAAAAGTGTTTGCCAGCAACACTGACAAGCTTGTTGAGTGCAGGTACACAGTTTTGGTAATTTCTGTCTGCAGTTCCTCAAGCAGTTTGGATTATCTGCAAAGCCCATCAGCATTCCTCACAGTCCCAGACAGTGTCTTCTTAAATACTAGGCTTTAAAAACCAAAGTAAGGCTGCACAAGTAACTCAGTGGAAGTTCTCTCTTCCTTCTCCATGCATGTACAGTTCTTTACCACATTATTCCAAAGCAAAGCCAATGCTGAAAGACACTACAGACTTCAGACAAACACATCCATAGAGTTAGCTCCTGCAGTTTCAAGTCCAGGGATTTCCCTGGTGGATCTTGTGCTATGAGTAAATACAAAACATTTTTAGGCATGAAATTTAGGTCAGTGTAGTTCTCTGTTTATCACCAATACTTCAGTGTAGGGCTGTTACTCAGAGAGACATGTGGAAACAAAAGGAAGCACAAAACACAACATATCTCTTATTTAGGTGCTGTGACATTTTCTTTCAAGGGTTTGGATTTTTGGTTGGGACATCCCTGGTCATCAGTGTCAGAAATCTTCTGTGGGTGGTGTGGTTAAGGCATCGATCTCCTACCTTAATGTTTAACTCAGAAGACAGAGAGTGCACTGGAGGAACTCTTGGGTGGTACAAGGTTTCCTTTGTAAGGTTACAAAGCACTTATGTTCACTGACTCTCTGGCCTAGGGACTTTCCCAGTAAAGAAGTTTCCTGGAAAGAGATGATGTATTGAGTTAGGGGTTTCTGATGTGGCTCTTCTGAAGTGTCACAACTCAGATCCACACCAGAACAAACTCCTTCTGCCTGTGCTAAAAGCTCACTCCAGACCTTCACTGTTGCAAGATAAGGGGGCGGACCCGGGGGTGGAGGTGTTCCTCTTATGAGGAACCCTCTGCTCTAATCTTACCCAAATCTTGTGCTAGTCAGTGTAAAACCTGGGAAACTAATCTGGGGACAGGCTTTCCCATTGATGAGGAAGATGAAAAGATCGTTACACTTAGTTCAGGGATTTGATGAGATTGGAGCTATGACAAAGAACAAGCTTCTCATTAAGTGGGTGGTGTGGACAGCTAGGAAGCTGTATATGTAGACGGAGACTTAAATAGATTTTACCTACCAGCATGAACTGTTGTCTAGAACTTAAATAGATTTTACCTACCAGCATGAACTGTTGTCTAGAATTTTTCAAGACTATCCATGCTTTCCTGGGAAGCAGGACTTTGCCTCTCTTGAACGCCGAGGCTATTTCAGGCACCATGATGCACATCCTAACTCTGGTCTCTTGAAAAGCAACCCATGGCTTCCTGTCCTCACAAGGAAAGCAGCAAGTGGTCCAGAAGAGTGTGGTGCAAGATGGGAAGTGGCAGCTTTTGAATGGGACAGTCACACATACATCTGAGAAGGAGGCTGCTTAAACAATGCACATGCTCCTGTTTAAGCAGACATGCTCTGAAAGTAAGTTAATCTTACGAGTAAGAATTTCAGCGGCAAAAAGCATCAAGGATATTTTTTTAATCCAGGCCTATCAGTGCATGGGGTTTTTTAATACACTTTGTTATTCGTTTCAACAGGATTAATTGAAAAGTTAACTAAATCAGTTAACTTCTAAACCACTAAAATTTACATAATTCAGAATTTATAGATTTGGCAAGGAAGTAGCAACTAAAATGGTCAAAAAACAATAGCACCCTGTTACAGACTCTTGCTCTTCCCATACAAATAGATGTTCAGCACTTACCCGAATTGGTCGGCTTACCAATATTACAGTCAAAGACCTCAGTTAGTTGAAGGAGAAGTTTGGCATAACATGGCTGATGCTTTTAATCCTTCCTGCTCTGCTGCAGAAAAATTAAATTGCGCTCTGTAGCACAGCTCCCCACTGCCAGCAGGCCATAAACTGGGATGGTCAGTTCTATGTCTTGTGTCTCTGTCTTTCTTCCCCACTTAGCTTGTCTCCTCTGATCACTAATAGCAGAAAGTCAGGAACAGACCAAACTCGAAAATATCAGCAAAGAAGGAAAAATCAAATCCAACACAAATTTGACTGTCTAAATGAATCAATATATTAATCAACAACTTGGATGAGGGAGTAGAGTGCACCCTCAGCAAGTTTGCTGATGATACGAAACTGGGAGGAGTGGCTGACACACCAGAAGGCTGTGCTTCCATCCAGCGAGACCTAGGCAGGCTGGAGATTTGCGCGGGGAAAAATTTAATGCAATTTAACAAGAACAAGTGTAGAGTCTTGCATCTGGGCAAGAACAACACCAGGTTCCAGTATAAGTTGGGTACTGACCTGTTGGAGAGTAGTGTAGGGGAGAGGGACCTGGGGGTCCCGGTGGACAGCAGGATGCCCATGAGCCAGCACTGTGCCCTCGTGGCCAAGAAGGCCAATGGCATCCTGGGGTGTATCAGAGGGGGGGTGGTCAGTAGGTCAAGAGAGGTTCTCCCCCCCCTCTACTCTGCCCTGGTGAGACCTCATCTGGAATAGTGTCCAGTTCTGGGCCCCTCAGTTCAAGAGGGACAGGGAGCTGCTGGAAAGAGTCCAGCGTAGAGCCATGAAGATGATGAAGGGAATGGAGCATCTCCCTTACAAGGAAAGGCTGAGGGAGCTGGGTCTCTTTAGCTTGGAAAAGAGGAGACTGAGGGGTGACCTAATCAATGTTTATAAATATGTGAAGGGTGAGTGTCAGGAGGATGGAGCCAGGCTCTTCTCTGTGACATCCAGTGACAGGACAAGGGGCAATGGGCTCAAACTGGAACATAGGAGGTTCCACTTGAATATGAGAAAAAACTTCTTTACAGTAAGGGTGACAGAGCACTGGAACAGGCTGCCCAGAGAGGTTGTGGAGTGTCCTTCTCTGGAGACATTCAAAGCCCGCCTGGATGCGTTCCTGTGTGATCTGATCTAGGTGTTCCTGGACTAGATGATCTTTCGAGGTCCCTTCCAATCCCTAACATTCTGTGTGATTCTGTTTCATTCTTTTTAAAAAAGACATTAACAATCCTCCCAATCTATGTAGGGCAACAATTGCTCTCCTGTCTTTCCTGCTTGTGAGGCATAAGTCAAGGTTGCAGACAGCAGAGATTATAGGACTTCTTGATTTTAAACTAATAGAGATAAAAATATCCCAAGATTTTAAGCATTCAAGGAAATAGCTGCTTGAACCCAACATTGGTACTGTCAGAATCAAAGAATCATTTCACAGACTGTCAGGTTTTATTGTTCTCCGCAAGTGCTAAAAGACTTCACACCAAAAATCATTTTTTTTTTTAATTGGGACCTTGGGCCACCTACTCTCAGCCTTGTTGCTGAACATGCTCTTCTGGAAGGATATTGGTTTATCCCAAAGTAAATGGAAGTGTCACCTTGCCCTGTGGATGATGAGCTCAAATTGTTATACTGTGAACATTACAGCTTGGATCCCTCAGGAGGATTGACTAGCTATGGACTGCAATAGTTAAAATATATGGTTTCATATTTTTTCTTTATTCAAACATATTGGTGCATTTAGACAGTCTCTGTAAGTTCCCAGAAATATAACTGCATGAGACATGGCCTAGTACTGCTAGTGTCAAAAGTATTGTTTATTTCAGAAAGAGTAGAATCAAGCTGTAACTCCTAAGGCTCAATAATAATTATTGTTCCTGGTAAAGGGTGAGTGAACATCTGACTATATTGCTGCAGCATTTCAACAAATGTCTGCTCGAACTGTCCATCCATTTTTTGGAAATGTTTTTAAAGTTTTATTTATTTCTAGCTCTAAATTTGATCCAGATCACTCAGAACGGACAAGAGGAGGACAGTTACCAAAGTTCATGCTGTTGCCCCCTTTAGCAGGGGTCTCTCCCCCTGTGGGTACCTGGGACAGACCTTGTCTACCCACATGCTCCCCTGAGCCTGCAGATCCCAGTCCTCTTGTTCTGGACCAGCTTTGCTAGTGCTTGACAACACAGCAGTGTCCAAGCCTGCAGCCACAGTCTCTGCAATGTTTATCCCTCACAGCTGGCAAGTTCCTGGTGATGCGTAAAGATGTTTTACCCTTTAGTCCAGAAAGCCTGACTCCAACTGTCTATGTCTTTTCAACCCACCACTGAACTGCCTCTAAGAGGCAGTATCTTTATTTTGCTTTGGTGCTCTGAATTGCATCACGCTTGCTCATGCTCTCACACACTCCCCCAGCTCACTCCCTCCTTTTCCCTCTGTCAGGGTACTCTTAACTGCAAGCCATGAGTTGTGCTTGGGGCATGCAATTTAATTCTGAAATACGAGAGGCAAAAGCTACAGGATTTGCTACAGGCAAAATCCTGTAGCAGTACTGTGTCAGTCTCAGTACTGCACAGTACTGCGGCTGACACAGCCTTTTATCACTGCTCTGCAGTCAGAGCTACGTATTCTTAGGCTTGGGAGCCTAAGCTGTCAGCATGTTGCTATCAGATTTCCCACTGAAAATTTGAGGTGAGGCTGTGAGCAGCAAAAGGTGTAAACTTACCCCAGGAGCAGGCAGGGCTCACACCTTCCTTGTCACTTCTGCTCAAAATACTTGCCCATGCTTTGCTCTGGCTCTCAACCCACTTCCTTTGTCCCATCTCTCTGCCCTGGGTTCACTTTGCCTCATTCCTTTCCACATGCTGTGTGACACACAAGCCACCTCTGAAGGGGGTAATGCTGTGTCACACTGGCTGCTGCAGGTGCTAGCCTCTTGCAATAGACTTGCTAGTTATTTGTGAAGCATGGTCTGGAAACTTGTTGCTTGCTCACTGAAACATCGTAGTAGTACACAGGTTTTGCATCTTCTCCGTTCCCATAGATTTAAAAACAGCAAAATCTTCTGAAATAGAAAGCATGATGTTTTTACAGGAGTACTAGTCCTCATGAAAGGAGCCAGCCTCTGGGGGACAAGAGGAACACAGAGCACACAAGAAAAATTCCCACCGGCTTCTGCCCTGTGTGAATTTTACTTAGAACAGATGTGCTTCCCTAAGCTTTGGAAATTATTTTGTTTGACAGTGAATTGTTTAATTGCAAGCGTTCACTTGGATTTCAAAGGCTTAGCAGGCCTCCACAGAACATGTCTAGGCACTGCCGCAGCTACACCTTTGCTTTGATGTTGAGTGAGCGACTCAAAACACACCTTTTACCAGACAAGCTATTTCTGTGGAAGGAACCTGAGCGCTTTTTTTGTGTGTGTGCATAACCCACATTCATAAGCCACTCCAATACCAGACCTCTATTTATGAGCTGAATCTTTCTTTGTAGCGCAGGACACATTCCCTGAGAAGGGCAGAAAAATTGTGTCTTCTGTCCAAGATGGGCCCTGAGCAACTTTGGCTTTTTTGATAAAGCTCTTAAAAAAATCCTGAATGCAATGTTGTTTAATGAACCAACATATAACAAGTCAATGCAAAAGATAGGATGTTTATGAAGTGAAAGGGTTAAGATCTTTACCACAGTATGCAGAGCAGAGACTAGGATAAACGAACACCACACTGTGGCAGGCACACCATGGCACTGCACAGGCAGAGGTGAAGTAAAAAGGGCAGAGATTAAGGTTAATTCACAACCCTGATAATTCACAGTCAGTCAACTGCTATTTCAGAAGACTTAAAATTCACAGAGCATGCAAAGTAATTTCATTAGCAACTGCTGGCAACTAACCAATAGAATCTATATTGCTCTCTGAGCAAATAAAAATCTGACAATGAATAATGGAAACTCCCAGCCTCTGAACTATATACTGTTAGGCTTACAGTCGCTACTGAACACATTAAGAATGGAGGAAGAATGTGCCTGGTTAACTATGCTAAGAGCGATTCACTTCAATATCAAATTGTCTCTACAAAAAAAAAATAAAAAAAAAATATATATATATGCACACACAGAAGATGTGCATACACCCATCTTCAACTACATCAGGTTGCTCAAAGCCCCATCCAGCCCAACTTTGGATATTTCCAGGAATACCTTCTCTCTGGGCACCCTGTTCCAGTGTTTCATCACCCTCATCATAAAATGTATCTTCCTTATATCTAGCCTGAACCTACCCTCTGTTAGTTTAAAACCGTTACCCCTTGTCCTGTCACTACAGGTCCTGCTAAAAAGTCTGTCCCCGTCTTTCTGAAAAGCCCCCTTTAAGCACTGAAAGGCAGCAATAAGGTCTTCCCAGAGTCTTCTCTTCTCCAGGCTGACCAGCCCCAGCTCTTGTAGCCTGTCCTCATAAGAGAGGTGCTCGAGCCCTCTGACAATCTTTGTGTCCCTCCTCTGGACCTGCTCCAACAGGTCCCTGTCTTTCCTGTGCTGTGGATTCAAGAACTGGACACAGTACTCCAGGTGGGGTCTCATGAGAGCAGAGTAGAGGGGGAGAATCACTTCTCTCAACCTGCTGGTCATGCTTCCCTTGATGCAGCCCGAGACACACTTGGCATTCTTGGCTGCAAGCGCACATTGCCAGGTCACGTCCAGCTTTCCATCCACCAGAAACCCCCAAGTCCTTCTCTGCAGGGCTGATCTCAATCCTTTTCATCCTCATTCTGCTACTCCTAGCAGTTCTTCCATCAACAGAGAAAACGGTGTTCACTGGATTATGACAGATGGCTCCATATGGTCCACTGAACATTCTGTTACTAATCTTCCTTAACACCTGCATGCATCATTCATTTACTACATTATTCTGAACCCACATATATTAAACATACCACACAAAAAGATCCAGAAAGTTGGTTGCCCAGCAGAACAGAGGGGTGACAGTTCCAGAAGGGGTGTGACAGGAGAAGTCTTTACCAACAGTGCCAAGACATTCCTACTGCAGTGATGGCACAGACTGGCCTTGAGTGTGCAAAAAGTTTCCTGTAACTCACTTAAAACAGAAGTTGCAGATTAAGTATAGGAAACAATATATAATCAAATACAGGAGCCACCTATTCTTAGTCGTTATAAACATTCTGATGTGCTAAAACGATTAATAGCTCCAGGGTACAGATTTTTGATTTACGATATCCAGAAGATACTTCTGAACCTCTCAAGAAAAATGCCACTTTATCAGAATGAAAAAATAAACCTAAAAACAAACCCTGCCACTGAAGCTGTACAGAGAAAATAAAATATTTAAATTTAAAAAAAAAATTATCTCCTCCCTTCATCTTATATTTGAGGTTTGTTTTTTTTAGGTAGGGAAGACAAATGTGAGAAATACACAAGCAGTGAAAGAAGTGATAAGAGTTAATTCCTTCTTCACTTTGCCCATCTCCTCACAGCTGTAGTAGAAACAGCCTCTTGCCTCTGTTCTCACCAATGGCCAGACACATCTAGAGGAAATTATGTCCCAGTTTAACCGCTTACAGACAGGAGGGAGAGGTTTAAGAGACCTACCTTCCATCCCACCTGACGCCCTACAAAAATATCCAGTGCCCAGTCAGCCCCAGGATCATATAAGGTCTTCGCAGGCTTCCTCCAGGCACTGCAGGAAGTTCACGCCTTCAGCTAGCCTGGCTGCACTTCTGTGTCTCCCGCATTTGCAGAAGCCGCTTGCACTGCCACAGTTGGAGTGAGCTGTCAGTAAAGGTTCTGGCCCAAAGCAAGGCTCCAGTCCCATCCCCAGACTCTGACAATGACATCCAGGTATGCAAACTTCTTCTCAATTTCCCTTTTTAATCTGCTTTAAATAAGATGCAAAAAGACGACCAAAACAAGTGGGATTGTCTTCTACATATAACTTAATTTCTACCTGGAAAAAAAAATTGGTCAAATTTCTCCAGAAGATAACTATCAAAAATACTTGAGAAAAGCAAGAATATCTAAAACACACCAGGGAAAATGTATTTCAGAAATTATTTATTTCGTGCCAACTTAACTCTTTGACTAGATATTTTAACACACATTTCAAAAATACATCCAGTACAACAATAATTTAACACTACAGAGAAAAAATTTATAACTCAGTGAATTTCAAAACAAGGTATTATGCATACATACTGATATCATAAGGCAAAAGAAGATAGTCTACCCATAAGCAGCACTCCTACAGCCTATCGTTGATACACACTGGAGAATGAATATCTTCTATTACTAAACCTATGCTTATGAATGAATCCCCTTATCTTGCAGATACCTCTATAGAAATACAAGGTTATTTCTATAGAAAATAATTAATTTCTACAGTGGTAGCTATCACTCTGAAAACATTATAATTCACAGGAACACAACAAATCTAACAGCATTATCTTGAAGAAATAACTGAAGTTGCATATTGTTATTGCCTGCCAATTACAACTAAAACACACACACACAAGCATGCTGAAGAATACATTCCAGTGCGTTTTAATAGAAACAAAGAATACACCTTACCATATTACTGAAACAGCAGATACCAAATATAATGCAACATAATCAATGACAGCAATCAATGCATTAGAAAGGGATCTAGTTCAAGGCGTTTTTTTGCTAGGAATGCTGGGTTTCTGTTAACATAATCAAATGGTGTAGGAGTGTCTCAGCTTCAGACTAGACTACTTAGAGGCACAGCTAGTATTCAGAGAACTGCCATGAAGCAGTACATATCCCCGCAGAGCCCATTAAGGAAAAAGGAATGCAAAAATTTCAGAAAGTTTACAAGATTCACAGATAAGTTGCTCTGCAAAAATTAACCACTTTGTGAATTTTAAAGAAAAATTAAAGGCTAGGAGGACAGTATGTACCTTAAGTACTGTTTCTGTTAGTAATTAGGATGCACATATTTGCCTGTGATGAAGAGGTCAGATTTCTTTAAGAAGCCTCATAAAAATTCTTCCTCCGTAAAATGATCCCTGTTAGGTACTGTAAATGCCCCTCAGATGGCAAGTAATTACAGCAATAATGAAAATTGGAACAATTGTATTTGTCATGTAACATTTACAATATTCAAAGATAAATAACAAAATACAAATTATCATAATTACAGAAAATCAGAGTAATCACTTTTTAAATACTTCATATGTAAAAATCATTGTCATGGCTATATTTTAAAATAATAAGAATAAATATTGAAAAGGTAGCAGCTTTCTGCCATTTCCATTAATACTCCTAATGACAATTTACTTTGCAAGTGCTTGATTGCAAAATAAAGGCAGATTATATACCATGATTTCTCCAGTAGTGTAAGTTACAGTAGTATAAGGGTTTTTTTATTCTTAACATGGTATGGTATCTAGATAATAAAATACATCGCATTTTCCCAAAGCGTCACTATTAGTGCAGACTGGAAGTTGCATGTCTTTCACCTCCCCTCATAAAAAGACTCCCTCACTTTACTGCTAAGAGCTGCACCTCTCTTAAGTGAAGTGCAGAGGACTCATTCCCCAATACAGAGATCAGAATATCTCTATTTTCAAATGCCTGAAAAAACAGAACTACAAATCTAGTAGGAGTAATAAATTTGACTAGAGCTTTTTGATATCCATACTTTTTAAGAAATCCAGCACTGACACAGTGTTAAGTAGCTACTGTTTTCACTCCTGCTTTTCAAAGTTAATTACAGCTTGCATAGATTCTTTTCATCGATTTAAATATTTGACACGAAGATACTCAAACAGTGATACTTAACTTGGGTGGCTTTTTGTTGTTTTGGGGTTTTTTTGGTTTTCACAGCTGAAGACAAAACTGCGGAAATGATGATGACATGGAAGTATACCCTAACTGCTAAGTAATTCAGAAAGTGAAATAATGAAGAAATACATAATTGACATTCTTTAGCTGCATATAAATAGACTATATACTTCCAGAATACATACACCAACATTCAGTTCCCAAAACCACAGTTTGCAAGGCCGTTATATTTTAAATCACCTAATCTGGAGCATCAAATGCGAGGCAAGAACACCATTAGCCTACAGTACAGTACAGTCCCTGCTTACACCTCTGAAAGCTAGTCTTAACTTTTTTTTAGCTGTGGTACTGTTAGGACTAGAGCTATAGTAGCACAGAACTCACCAAGAGTTGCCACAATCTGGCTGGGAATCATCATAGAATGGTTTGGGTTGAAAGAGATCTTTAAAGGTCATCTAGTCCAAACCCTCGCAATGAGCAGGGACACCTTCCACTCAACCAGGTTGCTCAGAGCCCTGTCCAGCCTGACCCTGAATGCTTTCAGGGATGGGGCATCTACCACCTCTCTGGAATGGGGTAAATCCTTAAGCATGTAGCCCCCAAGCAAGTTCTGCATTATTTGTACTGGCAGTAACCAAATGGGTTTAAAACTAGCTGAAGTACACCGCAAATGCTGTGCAGGCATGTCCCTTCTGCAATGTTCGTTCATAGTTGTACGCTGTATTTCTTCTGCTGAAATATAGAGTACAAATATATTTTGTTCCAGATTTAGACACACGATCTCAATTACTTATAAAACACACCTTAGACTAATTGGCCTACAAATTGCACATAAAGAGAGCAAGAGTAACTGTTGGTGAGCAACAAACACTATGGATGAAACCTGACTTCACTTATCACATCCTTACTGAAACACTCAGCATCCAGGGAGCACGTGACACTGGGGATCTCCAAGCACAATCCAGAGGGAAACTTTTAAGAGATTTTCAGAGCTCTAACTCCCATGCTTTCAAAAAGCAGCTATTACTCCACTGCAACATCAAAAAAAGGTCAGCGTATTCCCACCTCAACAAGTTCAGAATTTCTATGTTAGCAACTGAAATCCCACTGTCATTAATTTATACAGTCACCTCCTCAAATTATTGTATCCCAATAAAACCTACACAGAGGGCTAACACCAGGGACTAGTTAGCTTTTGTATATAAAATTCTGACCAATTTTCCACTGGAAATTTTGTTTGCAGCTATTCCAATGATTTCTGAGAGGGGAAAAACCAGGCCCCAAGAAAGCTCAGTCCAACTCTCTGAAGCCAGTAGGGACTAGGTAAGGATACTTCAGAAGCATTCAGAAAACCAAACATTCCTTCCACGATTTTTCCATCAGCACTGAATTAGATCCCTTTGTAGTGACATTTCAAGAGCTAAACAAAGAACTTGTACCTTATTTCATGTGAAGATTTTTAAAAATAAATTTTTGACAATTAGATGAGATACAAATTTTTAAAATTGAAATATTAAGCCTAAGAACATTCACGTGGATGAATGTCCAGAATATATACAATCCCCTTCATATAAGGCTGAATTCAGGATATAAATTCTATATAGATCTAAAATAAATTAAATAGGTGATAACAAAGTTACTAAAGAACAATCTGGTCTCATTTTCTCAACTTCCAGTCTCTGACACAGCCGTCAGATTCTGATCAAGCTTTTACAACACACAAAATACCCAAACTAAAAAAGTCCCTTCCTACAGGTAATCTGGAAATCACATGAGCTTGAAAACATGTGGGCATAGTTGTCATTCAGTGTATTCACCTAAGAACAAAACCGACAATTATTTTATGTCTGCTGATTTATTAATATAATTACCTCTATACAAATAAGAATATTTTTTCTCCTTCATAGTAACAATTCAGTGTTTTAAAACAGGCAGATCAATATATTAAATACCACTACTGTTAGAACACATGATGTACTACATCACAGGAGGTAGTTATATCCCCATTAAGAATTACTTCACAAAACAAAGACTATTTTTAAAAATTAGTACAACACCTTGTCCATTAAAATTTACTTCTCAGAATAACTCATAGAATCATAGAGTGGTTTGGGTTGGAAGGGACCTTAAAGATCACCTAGTTCCAAGCCCCCCGCCATGGGCAGGGACATGAGCTGCTTTAAGGGATGTCTGTTTCTTAAGCATGATAAAGAATTCATGACAGAAAGATGTTCTCTCAGTTTTCAACATAACTTCGCAATAAGCACTCTTAAGTGTTAAAGACTTAAGAAAAACTGCAATAAAGCAACATTTTAAATTAATCAAATTTCCAAAGATATAATGAATATGACCACATCTTTTACCTTATGACTACATTTGAAAATTCATTCAACTAACTAGTTTAAAAATACATCTACACCAGTGAAATTAAGGAGAAGCTTTTTACACGGTTAATAATTGGCATTTTTGAATGGCATTCAAATTAATAGGCATTATTCTTTTTGCAACAACTTACTGCAAAATACAAGCACCTTAAAAACAGATACATAATGCAACCAGGGCATTTTGGACACTAAAAGTGACTACCATTATCTAGTCATGCTATGTATTTCCTTTCTTTTAAAGAAATAGTCTATAATTTGAAGCTGTGCCTGACGTGTATGCAAATTATGTTTCAGCATTTAACTCAATTTTCACATTATACTTCTTTTACAGTTACAAAACAATTCATGTGGCAAGATTTTCAACTGTTACAACTGTAAAAATCTTAAGCAGACATCATATCTTCGATAATGCATTCTTGCTATTGCACTGTCATGGTTTAGGCCCAGCTGGCAACTCCAGCCCACACAGCCGCTTGCTCACTCCCTCCCTTTCCCCCCCACCCCATCCTGGGTGGGATGGAGGGGAGTATCAGAAGAACAAAAGGTAAAACCTCGTGGGTTGAGATAAGGACAGGGAAGGATCACTCACCAATTACCATCATGGGCAAAATAGGCTCTACCTTGGAAAAAAAAACAATTTAATTTGTTACCATTCAAAACAGAGTAGGACAATGAGAAACAAACCCAAATCTTAAAAAAACCCATCCCCCTACCCCTCTCATCTTCCCAAGCACACCTTCACTCCCCATTTCTCTGCCTCTTCCCCACAGTGGTGCAGGGGGATGGCAATGCAGTCAGTTTATCACACTTTGTTTCTGCCACTTCCTCCCCAGGGGAGGTACCCCATGGGAAACAGTTCTCCACGAACTTCTGCAACGTAAGTCCTTCTCACATGCTGCAGTTCTTTACGAGCTGCTCCAGCATGGGTCCTTTCCATGGGGTGCAGTCCTTCAGGATCAGACTGCTCCAGTGTGGGCTTCCCATGGAGTCACAGCTTCCTTTGGGCACAACTACCTGTTCTGTCGTGGGGTCCTCCAGGGGCTGCAGATGGATATCTGTTCTACCATCACCCTCCATGACTGCAGGGTGACAGGCTGCCATCTCACCACAGGCTTCAGAGGAATCTGTGCTCTAGCACATCTCCTCCCCCTCCTTTCTTCACTGACCTTTGTGACTGGGTAGTTGTTTCTCTCTCCCACTCCTCTCCGCTGCAGGATTTTTCCCTGGCCCCTGAAGAGCTCCCAGCTCTTGGGCTGGGGCTGTGGTGGGGGCTGGGCTGGCCAGGCCAGCGGAGTCCTGCCTGGGCCCAGGGCCATGACACCCCCACCATTCTTCCATGCGCAGTGCCCCTCTTAAATACATTATCACAGAGGTGCATCTACCTTCGCTGACTGGCTCGGCACTGGCCAGAGGCAGGTTTGACTTGGAGCTGGGGAATCTTTTAGCAGCTTCTCAAAGGAACCACTCTGTAGTCCCTCACACCACTACCAAAGCTGTACCACACAAACCCATACATGTAGATGTGCTTGTGACACTCTGACAGTGAAACTCTGGTCCATATTCACTTTCAACTAGTTACACATGCTAAAATCCTTTATCTGCATATAAGGTTGGAAAAGAAAAAGTATGGCCTTTCTTGATCAGTACACCTTGGTCCAAAATTTATGTCACCAAATTTTCTGAAGAACAGCCTGCCATTCAATCTTTCTGCTTATATAGGGTCTGATTCAAAGACCACTGAAGCCAAAAATCCCCTTAGTTTAATTCAGTAGATTTTGGATGAGGCATAAAGTTCAAATAGAAAAATTATAGAAAGTGTTTGCTATAGTGACTGATATAACTGCACTTTGAATACATTAAGATGCTCTCACAGCATCTGTTAAAATACAAAAAAAATCCTTCCAAAAAATCCTGTTCCTAAAACTTGCTTTGTTACACTTCAAGCTTAGTCTCAGGTATATTTATGAAGTTTACGCTTTATTAACTCTATCAATAGTTTTCTCACTCTGATCATGACACAAAAACCCACATTGATGCACAACAATATCTACAATATGAGCATATTCTTGTCATAAGTAGTAAAGTTATCATACAGGTGCATTTACAAAATAGTTGTTCCTTCATATTCTTTTTTTAAATGAAAATGGTCTTTTCTGGTTCAGTGATATATCATAAATACAATATTTTCCAAGCAATGAGTAGGAAATAGATTTCCACTGAATTTTCTTTAGCTTTGAGGAGTTTAGACATCATCAAATATTTTGCTTCGAGACATCGACAGGTATCTTCCACCAGGCTGGTATCTGCAGAATCAATTTTAAATATGAAAACTCACAGTATCACAGGAAATAGAAAAATAAAGACCCATGAAATCATCTAACACTCGCTACACTCTTGCTCCTTAACTCTCAATTAATTGCAGATCTAAAGTTCTACTGAATTACTGTTTCCATGAGAATTTGAAAGGCAGTCATTAAATTAAATCTCATGTGACCAAGAAAAACAGTGATATGAATACTGGGAGTCTTAAAAGAACGTTGTTTCCTGATACAAAGGAAAGTTGAATGTTTTGTTGAACACAACAATTTTCTTAAAAAAAAACCCACAACAAAACAACAGCATCCAGAAGTTTGAGTGCTTAACAGAACACCTTATTAGGTATTCCTAGGAGAAATACAGTATCAAAGGTAATGAAAACAAATGGCTGCATACTTAGTGAAAAAAAAAGAAGCTTCACAAATTGTTGGTCAAATATATTTTAAAATCACAAATAAATTCCAATGCAAGCACAATGTACTTCCTTTCCACAGTACTTACCAAAACCTGAACAGACACAAAGCCAGAACTGAGTGGCCCTAATTTTTCAGATTATGCCAATATGCAAAATTATATTAAACTAAAAAACCTTCAGGTTTCAACGGGTTTTAAAACAATTCTCACACCATGGGGAGAGGGAAGAAATGAAAAGAGCTAGGTGACATGACAAATTTTGCTTACAAAACTTTTACTATGAAACCAACTGATAACATCTGCAATAGATCAGAAGACAGAAGACATTAGTATCTTTCAGTTGTAAATAACACAGAAGATTCCTCACCTTCCCGATTCCGATTCAAGAGGGTCATCATTAATTGAGTCTGCATTAAAATCCAAAGGTTCCGCATCCTGGAGGAGTTCTATTCTATCTCTTTCAGTCCTACCATTTGATCGGGTATACTTTGATAGTGCTGAACAGGTAAAAAGAAGACACTCATTTGCCCTATGAACACCTTGGAATGTGTGGAGACATCAAACTTAAAAAGACCAGAGTAATAATTTGCTAGTATCTCATCCAAAGTGTAAGTGTAATGATTCAGACTAGATTCAGTATTAAACCAAATCTGCCTATATGCTCAAATTTGTAGTATTTTATTTTTCTATCTCCAGAGCAATGTAACTACACCTTTTGCCCCTCAGGTAGGATGAGATCTACTTTGCAAAGAATCGGAGAAAACTGGAAGTTAAATGTGAACTTTGCTTTTAAATCAATCAATCATCCATTCACCTTCCCAACTTCACACTTTAACTAAGCTAGCTGGAGGAGTTTTAGTTTGGTTTTGTTTGCTTTTAAAGAGGCAATCTCATGAATTAATGAAATATAGTTGTTTTGCAGTTAATCCTGCCACCTTCCTTAGGCCAGTACCTACGGCTTCTTTCGGTGTAACATATTCATATTGTTCACATTAAAATATAATTTCATATAAACTCAGTCTACCACTGAGTTTCCAACTTTGTAAAGAGTAGGGGAAATTTACCAGAGTTGTCTCAAAAGCATGTTCAAAACTTCCCTCCTCCATCCCCTTTTTGCTTCATTTTTTTCAGTTTCATTTCTTACTTGTTAGCTTACAAGAGCACACAAAATACATATAAAACACTAGCACTTTGGCAAGTTTATAGCATCCACAAAAAGGTTTTTTGCTAACAGAAGTTATTAAATTAATACGTATACACTCATGTTATACATTACTGGCTTTATATTTGTTGGCCATCTATCTGATTATTCCATTATTCCAGTCTGAGAGAGTTCATCTGCAACTAGAAGAGGTATATTTCAAGATTTAAAACTCCCAACTTCAAGACATATCCTAAATAAAGTCTCTTTGTTGATAACTGCTACTGTAATTGCAATCATTGTATGTCCCATATGAAGACCAAGGAATTGAGACTAGTCAGCATCTCTAACCTCAACTAGTTAAGTGCTGAAGATCGGAAGAAACTCTTTTCAGGTGTCTTTAATGGGCAACATGGCACTATGCCACAGAAGGGAATATATCAGCACATCGTCTAAGACAAAAAAGAATCTATTTGAAGCTGCTCATATAGCAGTGTTGTACAGACAAGATCTTTAAACAAAAAACTCCCCCCCAAAACCCACAAAGCTTACATCTATTGGTATTGGTCTCTGAGAAGCTGGATTCCTTTTGGTCTGTGTGGACAACTCTGTTTCTAGTGGAATCATCTCGATTTCCATACCGCTCCTTCCATTCCTAGAAGAAAGACAAAAAAAGAAAACAAGCTGGGAGGAAAAAGTAACACAACAAAAGCACACATAGGATCAAGAAATATTCCAGATCCACAAGTTAGAGCTAATCGGTCAATCACACCAGACCATGAAAGTAATACTTTGAAAAAGTTCCTGTTCAGTATCTTGATACAGGAAGATTTTTTTGGTTTGTTTTAAACTCAAGATATGTCCCTTCACTAAACCCATTACCATAACGGCTCTTTAGAAGAAAGACTTGCAGAAAACAAACTACATATTAAATCTGCACAGAAAATTCACTCAACTGCTCTAAGCTATGGTGAGAACATTGATTTTTTTTATTTCTGCTTCCATCTAGTGGTAGAATGGTAAAATAACCGGATGAAGCCATTTGAACAGGTGGTGTCTACTAAGCTTGTTTTGTTGTTTCCATTCCATCATGTTTTACTATATAAACATTTTAGTATGAAGTATAATGAAATAATACAGAAGAAAATGTCTCATCTTTTATTAGGAGACGAATTCACGTCTGAAGAGAAACTTTTCATATTGCTCCAATAACTTTAATATGTTCCAGATTCATATCTACATCTCAGATTATGTATGGTAGGAACTGGTATAGTTACTATGCTAATTTATGCCATCTTAGAGTTCTAGGCTGCAGAAGGATCAAGCATTTAATCATGATCAAGAAAAAGATAACACACTCAAAAAGCCCTGAAAGCTTCAAGAATATTGTGCTACAGTATTTAACACAAACTCAAAAAACATGTAACATCTGAAATTGAGTTTGCTACTGAACTAAAATTGTTGCTTAATGTTGGATCATTTCAGTGTATACCAAATGCATCATGCATTTGCTACTATTTGGTTTCACAATAAGTTCAACTTCTAAAATTATGAGATGGGGGTGAAAAGGATCTGAGGAAAGCTCTATGCTGTATCCCTGAGCCTGAAAAGCTGAGAGTTTTCAGCCCCAGTACTATTTTGCCTTTTTGCACACAACAGTTTTTCTTTACTTTAGTAGTTTCTTTTTTTGCATGCATCCTTTTGATTTATCTCTTTGATTGTGCCTTTCTATTGATTGTGGCTTTCTATACTAAATTCCAAATTTTATAAATTAATGAAAAACTAAGGCTACAGTTAATTGAAGCTGCATAAAATGAAGCTGCCCGAATTATTTTTTATTCAGATTGAGTGCATATTGAACCGAAAGATTTGTGAAGGCAGTCAAAGTATGATTTGAATCAAACATTCTTGTTTGTTACTCAGTGCTAATAGTATTAATTCTGTCTTAAATGTGATTTCCTCCTCTAGAGAAAAAACAAAACTAAACTTGTGTCAGTTACTTTCCAGTGAGCACACAAAGCAACAGGTAAATTTGGGAGGAGCATACAGTCCCCATTTCAGTGAATATGATGACATGGCAGCTGCAGTTATTTCAAAGCATAGAAGTATCAACAGAATAGACTCATAATAAACCATTTCAGATTATTCTGAATCCTAGAAATCAGGACCCTTTTTAATGCTTGTTACATCTAATGGCATACACTGTTTCCACAGCACACTGAGTAACAAAAGTGTTCAAGTAGTGTGACCACAATTGCTCTCTTATCCTTAAAAATTAAAATACAAATTATTTTTTTCCCCCAGCCAAGACTATTCAACAAGATTAAACTGATACCATCAATTACTGGGAACACTTTTTTGTGAAATAGATCATAGTGCATTAAATAGCAATGGCAAATCCTATGAGATACTGTAGTATATTAATATTATAAGTAGCTGAAACAATCTCATACCCTTCTTCTGTTTTCACCTTCTTCCTGCCTTTGTCGTTTTCTTTTCTCTATGAACAAAAAAAAAAAAGTCTGAGCTACACACAAGAAAAATCATTACCAATATTTTTTTTAAGCAAACTCTGAAAATCTGAAGTTACCTAGCAAAGATCCTTATTGAAATAGATGGCTCATACAATAAAATAAAAAGACAAAGCTGCTTGTCCATCAGTATGGAGTTTCCCATTAAAAAGAATTCATCATGATATCTACGATCAAGTATAATATTTGGATACCAGTCAGCAAAGCACAAAAAAATCTTTTAGAAATATTTGGAAAAAGTATGACGTTAAGAAGAAACCTGAGCCTTACTGAATCAAAATCTTGCTGAAGATCCCTGAGGTCCAAAGTATGACCCGAACAGTTTGTGTCCACATCTGCTATTAACCTGGAAGTGTAACATCATACTAACAAAGAAATAGTAACCTCTTGCTAAGGGAATGAGAGACACTCCTCTTTCTCCAAAAACCAATACTACTACTCTAAGTAAATCTAGGTTTTGTTTCTCATAAACCATGAAAGGAGAATAAAAGTATCCATAATATAACATTGTACCCAGAGATTTTGACTTCTAAGCATTCACTCAAGAACCACAACAGCTTCTAACAATTTTCAAGAAACACCTTCAATAAAAATTAACATCAAAAACATTAAAAAGCTTTCCAAAACAGCAGATAACTACATCTCTACAGAACAGCATGCTTTATGTGATACAACACTGTAGTTAGATGAAAGAGAAAAAATCCTAAAGGAAATGACAGAATTTAGGCAGCTCAATCAAGACACAAAAAGATTAAAACGAGTTTGTTGATGATAAAGACAATTTAAGTGCTAACTATCCTTTACAACAGATTACACAAGCACCAGCTCATATATTATTAGATCAGTAATGATTTCAGAGGAGCACCACTTACGTGAACTGCAAAATATTTAGAAATATCTAAAATTCAAACACTGGATGATTAAAGCTGATACCTTACTTCAGATGTCAATGAAGTCGCGCACTGTTTATATAGCAACCGCAATGTTGCAAGTCTATTGCATTTTGTGCTGTAGACTGCCTCAGTACAGTTTTCAAAATATTGACAAGCTATATACTTCTTTTCTTGTGCAACACTTCGACAAGTTTAACGCAACAACATATTCTATTTCACAGGAAGACTAGGATAGAGGACCTAACTTACCTCTTCTGATTAGTTCTTTTCCTTCATCAATCAAATCAGAGGTCATTTCACTATCCCCCATGAACTGCTGGAACCCCAAAAGATTCAAACAACGAGTTCCTAAACTGGTAGAAGCAGAAGGAGAAGCAACTTCCTTTGTTAATTTACAGTGTATAGTTTAGATCACATTGCAAAATGTAAAACAAATTATTCAGAAATGTATGGACAATTAAGTAAAAAAGCAACATAGAAGAAAAGACAGATTATAATACTAGCTGAGAAATCAGAAAATTCAGAACAGTGGTACATTCCTAAATCCAACTGAAAGTGTTGGAATAATGCTATTCACATAGTGAGATTAAACCATACATAGTCTGAGAGTAATGGAAATTATTTAAGATAATTGTTTGAAACATTCTCAGATAGAACTTATACCAATGATACATCATTGGCTCTTCTTTGTCAGAAGACAATATAAAAATTCTGCCTATTATGATATTTTTGAAGCAGTAATAACATAGGAAAGCCATCTTCATCTCAAGTTTCACTATGGAGAAATGTGTGGCATATTCCTAAACTGTAGGGATGCTGGCTGCCCTTTTGGATACCCATTAGGCAGCACCAGAAAATAAGCTTGCTCCCTCGTGTTTAAGTTAGTCCTGGAACTAGATAGCATCAAAGCACTTTCACCTTTTCAACTTCATACCAGACAACACAACTGCTGTTGTTATTATTTTCCTCTCTCCAAACTGGAGCGTCAATATCAGGGTCAAAATTGGCTTCATTGTATATTTATTATGCTGAGAAGTTTTTTTCCTGTGCTATCTGAACTTTAAGACAGCTGGAAACAGCTTTCCTTGATAGATTTTAATTAAACATTCAGTTTTGCATGTATTTGCATGACTTAAGTTCACGCCAGGTAACTTCCTCTCTTTTAGTTTCTTTTATTCCTTTTCACTATGGCATCCAAGACCCAGGACACCACGGACAAAAAGTCACACGAACTATTTTCTTGTTATTAGCTTTCCTGTTTGCCTCCACCACCACTTCTGTCACCTAGCCTAGAGATAAGCAGGGAAATACCTAGGACTGAATCGTTGTTGTCTTAGTATCTATGGATGCACATGGGGTATTAATGGACATTAAAGGCTTTCAACTACATTCTATACGACTCAAAACCTATAGATTGCTTCTGACACAATGGTAACGAAAAATTGAAGAACTGAACATAAATTTAGCCGAGCAAGGTCAGACTGAAAGTATGTCATACCTTACAGTGGTGAAAAGCAGACATTTTGAAAAATAAGGCAAAAAAATAAAGCAAGCATATAACAATACTTTCTGCAATCACTCTTCCAGCTTCCAACAAACTGTGGCTTTGCGAAACAAAATTAAATTATTTTAACCACTATGCTTTCAAACTGAAGTCTAGTAATAGATTAGAATTTGTTATGAGCCTGTTACAAAGCTCTTTACCTAAAGTTCCTGCTAATGCTTCTTAGTTTATTGGAAAACCTTGCTGAAAACATAGCTTCCCCATGGTACTTTAATCTCAAAAGCAGAATCTAAATGTTTGTGGGCTCCAAAGTTTGAATATATCAGACCTTAAAATCTAGCAATGAAGTTTAAGGGGGGAAAAAACTCCAAAGTCTCCCTTATTCTGAGTTAATACAATTGATACTCTTAACATGTATACATTTCACACATAAAAATAACTATTTTTTAAGCTTCTGTGTTTTTATGAATATGTCACAACTCAACTGCTGGAAGAGAAGTGAATGTCTTTCTCATTGTGGAAACTAGTATTATTGATGTAAAGAAACACGGAAGATCTGTCTTGCAGACCACTTACCTGAAGTATGTGGCAATACAGAGAATGACAACAAGCATGGGGTAATATATATAGAATCCATCCGCAATGAAAGACAGTACTCTCATAGATCCCATTATCTGGAAAAATAAATCCATAAGAACAAGCTTTAATCAGATATATTCTACATATATCCATAAAGATTGTGCTGTCTCACTGTTTTCAGTCCACAACACACAAACACACAATCCTTTACAGCTACTGAAACGTATGGAAGTATTATCATCACAGATCTGATTCAGTTGACCCAGCACACCCAGATATAAAGGCCATCTCTAACAGTGGTGGTAACAGTGGTAGAAACCACTCTGAGGTTTCTAAGATGCTAAATCTTCTTTTGTTGCTTCATTGAAAACCAGTTCAAATCTGGTGAATCCTTTCATCTGCTGTGAAAGAAGCATCTGGACAACACTAGGGAATCTACTTGCTAACAACAAAGGTGTGAAACATAACTTGCTTTTCTACAGAAATTGGTTGTTAAGTAAAACAAAACTCACTGGTTTTCAGTGGCAAGTTAGATTGCTCCCAATCTATGTCCCATGTGCTAAAGCCAGTGGAAGCTAAAGCTATTAGGAAGTGAAGAACAGTCTCAACTCTTCAGCATAATACTTCACTTTGTTAGGATGAAGAGCCCAAAACAGAAAAACTGAGCTATTGACGATTCCTGTGTAGCTAGGAATCACTACCGAACTCCTGGTCTATAAGTAGGTATTTCTACCTTGTTTAATATTAGTGAAAAGATGTGAATATCTGAATCTTACTATAAGAAGTATTTTAAAATATTTTGCCTATTCTCCAAACCATATAGAAGCCTCAAAACCACATTTTCTGTACTTACAGATGTATAAGCAGTTGGCTGAGTGTTTTTGTGAGAGATTGTTGCATCCATATGGGTCAAGCCCAAAAAGTTCAAGCATAATGGTGGAGTAAGACGGCAAAATAACCTGCACAAATGCAAAGGGCAACGACATTTAAATTTCTTGCACTAAAAATATTAAGAAATCGTAACTGGATATATCACAGCATAATGTTGTAACTAGGATTTATACCCATATGATTATAAATGAAAGAATATAAATTAAAGTTTCATGGAAATTTTCAATCCACAATTTGACAGCAAATCTGCAAAATATATGCCACATACTCACATGCCACTGAAAAGGAGACTGTACGCATCTGTCTGATGATGTGAAGCTAAGTAGTAATAGTTAAATACACGGATCCTGAAGACAGTAGAGTAAACACAGATACTTAGGAAAAAGATGGTAAGAAAACAGGCCATCTGGGGGGAAAAAAAAAGTTGTTTGAATGTAGAACTCTAATAAAGGTTTTAATGCACTCAGGACATAGGCTGTGCATGCAACAGTTTGACTGTGTTTTTCATTTTGAGATGGGATGATAACACCAGCTCTGAGAAGAGTTTCTGGAATTCTTCTGTTGTGTTTAAATTGAGAATGATACTTGTAACATTCTGCACTTAATATGAGCTATCAGAACTGGGAACATTTATTTTACTAGAAACTAGGAACTAATAAACTAGGAACATTTACTCCACTTCTTTTGTTATGTAAATTAAATTGCTGTAATTGCCTTGGTAATTACTATAACTTATTTGACATTTCTTCTCACAAAAAGTGATATAACCAAGTGTTCTCAATTCAACCTATTTTATTAACACACCGGAATTTTTCAGCTCAGTTCCTTTAGTGATAAATTTGTGTACGCATATGCCAGCCACTACTGTGACTGGATTTCTGGTCAGCAGCAAATACCTGTTTGGGAAACAGAGGTCACATACATGGTTGATTAGATACAAAGTCTTAACCACCTAAAGTCCAAGCTAATGTTTCACAGGTTATTCTACACAGGATATTCAGCTCAACTGGGTCATAGCTTCACCCTGTATTGCAGAGTTGTAAGAAGTAGCAAAAGGCACACTCCCTCCAGAGGAAAAAAATGTTTGGTATTATGTATTTTATAGACCTTCTGAAAGTTGACAGGCTATTTAGAGACTTATTTTTAAATCAATCTGGTCTACTCTTACTATAACAATCTATCTGAAAAGATTTTTGTTGAGTGATTATGTCAAACTTACCTCTATGTATATATAATTATATGTCTTTTCTGCCAGCTGTATGAAAACTGCAAATAGCGATAAAACTGGGTTTGTGCTGAAAAATGTGCACTCTGACCACACAACAATTACAGAGAATGTAGCCAGAACAACTGCAAGCACCCTGTAAAACCATGGCCGTAGAAGACACTCCCAGTACCACTCTGGAAAAAACAAACACACACACACACACACACAAAATGGGTTAATGAAAATTGCACAACCAGAAATGGAACACCCTCACATAAACTGTTATGTACTTCTCGCATGCAGGCCCTTAAAGTCAAGGCTGGAATCTGTAGGGTCACACACTTAATTTCAGGGCTTTTCCAATGCCTAGAGATCTTGCTCAACCCTAAGGAATCACATGCACAATCAGGAAAAACAGTGTGCAATGTAGCAGGCAAATTTTGCCAACAGGCTGAGGTGGGGTGTCGGGTGCAGAACAAAAGGGCTTGGGGATGGAGGGGTTGTCCCTCTTCACTATTGGCAAAGACACTATGGGTGATCCACCTTTTGTTAGTTCGCCTGTTACTCTCTCAGAAACAAAGCCTAGGCTGTAAAATTATATTGTCCTACCCTGGAAGCAACTCATTGCTAGTGCACAACAAATTGTAAGTTAAAACATAACTAGGAGAAGACACTTTCTAAAAAGATGCACAAGCAGCTGCATCTCCTAATGTTTGTTACATGACAGATGAATAGCTCTTTCTTTTTTGCTTTACTGGAAGAGCAGTGCCACCTCAATAGTATCCCACAAATGAAGATGGTAGTCATGATCCAGTAACTTAAAGGCTACTATTTTTATTTCTTATTCTAGGCCTCCAAAGTTTGCTATTGTTATTACAACATGTAACTGCTGCTAAATTTGTACACAAATTTAAGCTCATGATCAAGAGCATAAATCAATACCTGACAGCTATTCCATTACATAAATGCATTACGATACACATTTGCTTCCCTCTACTGTAGCTGAACTTACATAGAACAATTGGCTCTTACAAAATGGTACCAGTTCCTCCTTTACATATTTAAAATCTGAGTGACAGCACTTACCAACAGTTGGTGTGTAGAAATACTGGATAATTTTATTCTCTGGTTCCTGGGAACTAAAGGTATGAACAAACTGTCGAGTTGCACTGGTTTCATTTTTTGCCACATCTTCCAGGTAAAATGCTTGTTCTAAAAGAATTTGCCACTGGACCTGTGTACGGCGATGTCTCTGTACTGAATAGATTACCTATAAGAAATTCAAAGAAATTATGCTTACAACATACTTGTTTCAAGAAACGAGAAAAGTCTTGCAAAATCCCTTAAAAATGTCTACTTCACAGAGCTGCAAAGATTAATTCTGTATACTCACAAAAGCAGGACATGATTTCTGAGTTTTGCTGTTCTTTCATCACAATCTGTCTGTAGCAATAATAGCCTACTTTCACAACATAATGCTTTATTTTTGCATCTTAGTGAATAGTAAGCTTTCACTACAATTTCTTTTTTAAAATGCACTGTCAACCAGTCATTACAAGGCTTACTCACAAACAGTTAAGACACTCTCAAGATATAAAGGAACTAGGACACAGTTTACACACAGAAAAATTTGATCTAGACATCACTTTAGATGTTAAGCTTCTATGTTTTCTTTCACTGAGAGAAGTTTCTGTTAAGTAGCAATCCCAAAACCCACTATACTCAGCAATTCAGGCAAAGTGCATTGAAAATCTTTGACTAGCATATATTCTCATTACATCAGCGTGAGGCATTCTCTCATTTATTAATATACCTGCTTGTGAAGTTTGACCAAACTTTTTTCACTTGGATAACTGTTCTGTCTTTCATCAAAATCCTCATAATCATCCATGTTCCTACCCATTCTTTCCTGGTACTCAATAGGACACTGGAAGGAAAAAGGAAAATTGACTGAATGATGAAGGAGTAGCAAGTGTTATTGTTAATTATTTGTAAATCTTTCGGGCACTTCAACCAAATGAAAAGTTCACTCTAAGCACAGATTTTGCTGTTTCTAAAATACTATGTATATCAAAATACAGTAGACAATTACATACATCATAAGAAAGTATTCCACAAACTATTTCAACACAAAGTCTCGTCAGAAACTCACAAAATGACAACTGAAGATTTTATGTTAAGGGAAAAAGAAAATAAGGCACAAGTACTCAGTAAGTTCAGGAAGCACTCCTTTGCAATTGGCCAATTATGGCTGAACATGATCAGTTTGTTACCTTTTTCAGTATGGTATCAACACACTTCCTCAAAGGGTGGTTATACTTTATACTCTCACTTACTTTTCGGACCTCCTGTTGAGGAAAAGAAAAAGAGTTGTTTCATTATGTTAAATAGACTAAAAAATTCTACAGTGTCACCTAATAGTTCCAGCCCTCCCAATGGAAAAGATAACCATCAGAGCTTAGAAACAACAGAACTTCCTAAAAGCTACAGCTTTACTAGTGTGCTCCTTCTGGCTAGGACAGAGTTAGTTTTCTTCATAGTGGCTATGTATGTATGAGGCTATGTTTGGATTTGTGATGAAAACAATGGTGACAATGCAGAGATGTTCCAGTTACTGCTGAGCGGTGCTTACACAGTCAAGGCCTTTTCTGCTTCTCACACCACCTGCCCTTTTACACTACTTCGTTTTATAACTTTTTCACGTTTATCTCCACACAGCTCACTTCAGAGACCATTCTGACATTTATCCTTAACAAAAAGATGCTTCCTAACAGCTAGATAAATTGTGTCAGAAATGGCTCTAGCAGTCTATCAGGCTTACTGAGAACTAGATTTTATTCTTCATCTTACTGGACAAAGTATCTTACAAAAAGATAACCTTTTGATGCTTTTTTGTTGTTGTTACAAAGAGCACTTTAAAAAAGAAAAAAGTAAGTTCTAGAGTCTGAAGGACAGAAATAACTGTAAAGGCTTAGAAATCTTGTCAAATAGCATGATCAGGCAGACAGAAGAATTGTGTCGGTATTAGTGTGACAAAGGAAGCTAAATGGACATAGACAGTCCTTCAACATATCAAAATCTCACAAGAATGTCTAAGGATCAATCCTAACACATTCAGCCCTGTCAAGTAGAGCACTCAAACGGGAAAAAAAAAATTGGGAAGTATTGTCTAGTGCTACACTTTCTTGTGTTTTCAGAATCTCTGATTAAGGGAAGAAAATGAAAGCCTAAACTCCAGTGGGTGAGAGCTAAAAAGTTGTGACTGGACACAGCAGCAATTCAGATTATTTACAATCAAGTGCTCAGCGTAAGCCTTGGCATTCTTAAGAATTTTTAGATATTTTTACATATTTTTACACTTCTGTGTTCCTATGAAGGATGAAAATAAAATATTGGCCAGGTATAGTGCAATTGTTTGTAGACTGAAAGAAAAAAAAAGTGTCAAAAAGAGAACTGAGGTGCCAAACCTTGAAACCAGGTTTTATCATGCATTAAGAAAATAATATATTTTATGTTGTGTATGACATAACCTCAGAATCTGTCCAACACTCTACCTGACTTAAAGGACTATTTAGTAAAAGACAGCAGTCTAGTACAACACTTTCTTTTCAGGGAAGTCTGATGCCTCCCTGGCACCCGAATTAGGGACATCAACACATGACTGAAGAGCCTAGTACAACCTTCAGACTACTATCCATCACTGCTCTTTCACATGGGTACTAATGACATCACAACACACAGTGTGAGGTCAATCAAAAGAGAATTCAGAGCCCTGGAAAGAATGCTAAAAAATTCAGCACAGGTAGTGTTTTCCTCAATACTTCCAGTAATGGGGGGATACTTTGGAATAAACAGGTGAGCTCAG
This sequence comes from Pterocles orientalis, assembly GCA_011057875.1. Lineage (NCBI taxonomy): Eukaryota > Metazoa > Chordata > Aves > Pterocliformes > Pteroclidae > Pterocles > Pterocles orientalis. Next base: position 1,077,053 of record WKFP01015302.1, on the reverse strand, counting down.
GATATCAGTACTCAACTCCAGAACTGGTGCCCCCACCAAAACTTTTGCGTTTTAAACCATGGAAAAGCCTTCGAGGCACAACCTATGCTGTAGGAATGGAGACGGAAAGGGAAAGAAGCAGAATAGAGTATTTTCAGCTGCAAGGGACCTACAGTGACCATCTAGTCCAACTGCCTGAGCACTTCAGGGCTGATCAAAAGTTAAAGCATGTTATTAAGGGCATTGTCCAAATGCCTCTGAAAAACTGACAGGTGTGGGGCATCAATCACCTCTCTAGAAAGCCTGTCCCAGTGTTTGACCACCTTCTCAGTAAAGAAACGCTTCCTAATGTCCAGTCTAAACCTCCCCTGGTGCAGCTTTGAACCACTCCCACACATCATGTCACTGGATACCAGGGAGAAGAGCGCAGCACCTCCCTTTCTGGACAGTGCTCTTAATAATTTGCTTTAACTTTTGATCAGCTTGTGTGGTTTTACCCTGGCTAGCACAACACCACAAAAACCGCTCACTCACCCTCCCCCTTCCCAGAGAAGGGAAAGATAATTAAAAGGGTAAAGGGAAAAGAGACCCATAGGTGGCGATGAGAACAATTTAATAACTAAACTACAATAAAATTGAAAATTATTATAACAACAATGATAAGAATAATAGAAATAGATACTAGTATACAAAGTAGTGGTACACAGGAAACTGGTCACCACCCAATGACCAAAGCTTAGCCCATTCCCAGCTAACAAACCTGGAGCAGGGAGTCCCAAAACTGCAATCCCAGAAAGGAGTAAGAACCCGAGAGACTGAGACCAAGAGCTGACAGAGAGCAACATGAACCCAAGAGAGGCATGACCTAGAAAGAGAAAGCTCGTCCAGACAGACCCTCATCTACATACTGGGCATGATGTGCATGATATGGAATAGACTATTGGGCAATTTGGGTCTCAATCCTAAACCTAAGATTGAATCCCAGGCCAGTAAATGGGGCTGTACTCTCTCCCAGGTTCCCCTGCACCTGCAGACACTGGCACAGCAGAAAAGCTGAAAAGTCCTTGACTGTCCTGGAAGCTGCCTTCTCACCACAAATAAAAAACATAGCCTCTTACTAGCTACTGTGAAGAAAGTTAACTGTCCCAACTGAAACCAGGATAAGTGACCACACAGCTGGAGTAAATGATCGCTCTAGGTCCCTTCCAATTGAAATATTCTATTCTGTGCCATTGTAAGTCCTAGCCTGGTAAACAAAGCTTTTATTGCCCATTCTGTAGTAAGTTTTGCTACTGCTGCAGAATGAAGATTCTATTATTTTATGTTGATGTATCACAGAAGACATTACTGTCCTGCCCTACAACTCTTCAGGAGTATTATTTCCAAGCCATGGAAGAGCAGTAGAGGAAACAACAGCTATTGAACGAGTTGCATTTCCATTCTATTCTTGAACTACATTAGAGCCTATTACTCACTCACAAACGACAATAAATACAGTCTCAAAAGAAACTCTTTGAAAAAAACAATGATCTATATATTCTCTTCTCAAAAGGCTCATAGCATGGTCCTGCAGATCCAACTCGGCAACTCAAGATTCCAGAAATACACTGGGAGGAGAGAATAAAAGCAGACATACACAAATTGCATGAACACTAGTGAAATATTTGTACACTGTATTTTCAAGTTCACTCTGTAATACTATTCATTAGTAACCAATATTACTCCAAAAGGGTCAATGAAAGAATAAAACCATCAAATAATGGCAATCAAATTGCCATGGCTATCAAGTTGCCAAGTTCTTCACATTAGGTATTATTTCTCTTTTGATTTTTTACACAGGATTAAGTGTCACCCAGCAACACACTATATTTTCTTAATTTTCCCATATTTCACAGTTAAGTTCACGCTATTTATGTTTTCTTGACACAAGTGCTCAACACTAGGAAATTCAGAGATTATTAACAGCAGCCTTCACTTATTTAATAGCAAAAGCTAGTTACTTACCTCCATAATATCCTCTAAATTCTCCTCTGCATCTGCTTTTTCAGTCATCAGTTTGGCTGCTTTGAAATAAGTCTTCATGAGTAGATAACCCCTTTTGGCCCCATTCCAGTGAGATCGGGGAATTTCCACCAAACCATAACCCAAAAGCAATACAAGAAGAAAGAGACCCCATGTGTTTGCAGCGGCTATCCCAATAGTCTGAAGTTGGTTCCTAAGGAAGAAACCAATAGCAAAAAAACAAGAAAGAAAAAACAAACAAACAACATCCTTGTACCCAACCCACGAGAAAGCAACCTGGAAGTCCTGCACTTGGGTCACAACACCACCATGCAATGCTACAGCCCTGTTGAAGTGTAGCTGGAAAGCTGCCTAGCGGAAAAGTACCTAGGGGTATTGGCTGATAGCCAGACAAATATGAGCCAGCAGCGTACCCAGGTGGCCAATAAGGCCAATAGTATCCTGGCTTTGTATCGGAAATAGTGCGGCCAGCAGGACTAGGGAAGTGATCATGACCTTGTACACTGTATTCAGTTTTGGGCCCCTCACTACAAGAAAGAGATTGAGGTGCTGGAGCATGTCCAAAGAAGAGCAACAAAGCTGGTGAAGGGTCTAGAGAACAAGTCTCATGGGGAGAGGCTGAGGGGACTGGGATTGTTTAGCCTGGAGAAAATGAGGCTGACAGGAGACCTTATAAGTATCTACAACTACCTGAAAGGAGGTTACAGTGAGGTGGATGTTGGTGTCTTTTCCCAAGTTAACAGGACAGGAGGTAACAGCCTTGAGTTACACCAGAGGAGGTTTAGCTTGGATATCAGCAAAAATTTTTTCACCAAAAGGGTTGTCAAGCACTGGAGCAGGCTGCCCAGGGAAGTGGTTGAGTCACTATCCCTGGAGGTATTTAAAAGACATGTAGATGTGGGGATCAGCGATATGGTTTAGTGGCGGTCTTGGCAGTGTTAGGTTAACAGTTGGACTCAATGATCTTAACAGTCTTTTCCAACCTTAATGATTCTATGATTGTAAGTATCTATGCACCAATATGGTTTTTACATTCATGGTAACAGATTTAGTATAATCTGTAATTCTTGCCTAGGGCTAGTCTTCTATTTGGCTGTATTTAGAGCTGCCATGATTTTTCTATATCTCCCCATGTTCCTGCCCTCTCTGGAGGGAAGAGAAAAATGTTTGTTCTCAAAGGAGTATGTTTCTTTAGTAAACAACACAAACTTAGTAAACTTATTGAAAGTGAGGTCAAGACACCATGGTGGCAGTCACTATAAGAAACAGACTCAGAGTCCAGGATTTCTATTCAGAAGTGGAAGTTGAAAGCAACTAGGCACCACCTGACAGTATTTACTCCTGTATCTAGTATGGAAGACCATTAGCAATGTCATAAATACCAACTATTTTAACTTACCTTATGGCCTTTCTATTTAGAATCTACAAGAATAGAATCTACAGAAAACAGAATCTACACAGGAAATACTGAGACAGATTTTCGTTGTGATTTTGTGTGGTGGGTTTGTCTGGTAGCAGGGAGGGGCCACAGAAATGGCTCCTGTAAGTAGCTGCTAAAAGTTTCCCCGGACTCCAGCTCTGCTGGCAGCAACAGAAGGGCTGCAGTGGCAGCCCCTGTAAGTAACTGCTAAGAGTTCCCCCAGCTGCAAGCCTGCTCTGGGAGAAAAGGAAGGGCTACAGTGGCGGCTCCTGTGACTGCTAAGGGTTCACCCCCACTCCCGGCTCCAAAGGTTTCAGTAGCTGGTGGGGAAGTGGGGGAAGGAGTACCGCCAATCTAGCCCCTGTGAGAAATGACTGGAAGCTTCCCTGGCTTCAGGCTGGACCCACCCCAGGCTGGGACTGAGCCAATCAGTGCCTCTGCGAATCACATATTTAAGAGGGGGCATAGAAGATGGGGGCTGGCATGGCCCCGGGCAGGGCCTGGCTCAGGCAGGCCAGTCCGGCCATCCAGATGCCCTGTCTGGCTTCTGCAAACAGACCCGCCATAGCCCAAGACTCCGCCACGGCTCGCCCGAGAGTCCATTCTCCCGGGAAGCTGATGAAGACCTGCGGCGGAGAGAGAAGCAGGATTTTGAGAGAGATGACCATGCAGACACTCGGTCAGATAACATGAGCGATAGGAAAGGAAAATCCTCCCCTGCAGCGTGGTGAGGATTCATGGTGGCGCATGGTTTGTCCCTTGGTGCAGCCCATGAGACGATGCAGCCGTGGAGGACCCCACACAGGAACTATGGAGAAGTCCACACCAGAGCTGGGCAGTCGTCAGGGGACTATGGCCCTGTGTGGAAAAGGACTCATGCCGGAGTAGCTTTTGAGAAAGACTCTCCCGTGAGAAGGGACCCCAATGCTGGAGCTGGGAAAGACTGTGAGGAGCACTCCTCTGAGACTGACTGCACCCCCCATTCCTTGCCCCCCTGCACCACCAGGGAGGGGGGAGAAAGTACAGAACAAAGCCTTTGTGCTTTGGGAAGAAGGGAGGTGTGGGGGAGAAGTGCCTTTCTAAGACGTAGTTTCTCTCTCTCAGTATCTTGCTTCTTGTGGTAAATAGTTAATAATTTAGTTTTTTTTTTTTGTTCTTCACAAGTTGTGTCGGTTTCTTGCCCATGACCCTAAGTGGTGAGTGAAACCCTCCCTGTCCCTGCCTCAGCCCACCAGGTGTTTAATAAAGGACTGTCCCTGTGGCCTTTCTAAACCATGACAATTTTTTGAAAGATAGTATTCTGAAAACACTGAGAAAGTTTCTATACTAACTTTGCAAATGCATCTGTAGGGAGAAAAAAAACCAATATTGCAAGTATAAGAGGATTCCTCTGCCCTACATACCAAAATCAGAAAACCAAAAGAGAAATTTCTATAGTCAAAACATCCCTTTCCATAATAAAGTTAATAAAACTTTCCAAATGCACAGCAAAAATCAGATCAACTAAAATTGTTTTTTAAAAATGACCCATTCCATCCACAGAAGAGAATGCCTGAGACAGTTTCATAAAAACTTATGCAAGTGCTTACAACATTATTCTTACCATTGTAAATTGAAGTTTGGGTTTACAGCCACATATATTAAAAATGCTCCAAAAATCAGCAAGTAAGTGCCATAATAGATTGCATTCTCAATCAATGCAGTTTTAATCTTTCCAGTAATGGAGAACCCTCCTGATCTAGCATATGATTGCATGAAAGGTAGCAGAATCCTAGAAGGAAAGCAAACAAAACCGAACCACGTCAGCCAACAAAAAAAGACTAGATTAGCAATGGCAGGATACTAAGACAGGGCTGTTTAAGCTAAAGACTCCCAAGCTTCTATTAACTAGTTATATGTTTTTATTCTAGATGTGCTGGTCTGATGGCAATCCTTCAACAAGCTGCAGATAAAAACAATACAGTTAGCTTTATCATGAAAAAATCTGTGTTAATTAGGAACTCACTACCAACCTTGACATTCTTCACTGAGCTACAAAAATAATTATTTGACGATAGGTTGGTCAGAAACCACACATCAATCTAACCCAAAAGCACAGACAATCTGTTTGCTGTAGCTGTATCTACAGCTTTATATAATATATCTGATAAAACCAAATAATTTACAATATTACTCAAAAATTACTCAACTTATTAACGGAATTATTTTGGTGCCGTGTTGCCTAAACCCCATTTTTTCAGACAATCTATCCATAAACACCTCTATGTGTAAATTGCTCAGTTTCAACTATAAAAGTGAAACAAAAGTAAATGGCTGCCATCTGAAAAAGGAGCAGAAAAAAAAGTATGCTCAATTTAGTACAGTTGTTATTAGAGAAATTTCACTGCTAGCAAATAATATATGATTAAAAAGTATGCTATGAGTGTTAAGATGCTGCACTTAGAAATCAAATCTATATCATAGCCTGTGTCATAGACTTTTGCCTTACTTACCATGTTAAAAACTGAGATGTCCAATACACAACACGCCAGAAAATTGGCATAATTCCATTAGGAATATAACTCCATGGTTTGAAACATTTTTGCTTGCTGTAACAACGTAAAGAAGCTTATTGTTAGTTGCAGGGCCAAAAGTATAAAAACCATTTTCTATAAATTCCTCTATCTAGAATGGTCTTTGAAAATAGCATTGAAGTAATACACCACTATTTGAGTAAGTAGTCAACCATCAACCATCTCAGAAGAAAATAAACTGAATCACCACTTTAAAATATTTACCATTCTCCTCATCACAGATAACTTATCTGGAAAAGCCAGTTTCCTTAGTGGAAAAAAAAAAAAAAAAAGTAGCTCAAAGACTAAAGAGAAATAAGCAACTAAGCAATTTAAGGTTACAATTTTTCTTTTTGTGCAGGACGTAGTTTCTTCATGCAAAGAAAAAAGCACTTCTGTAAACAGAACACTATTCAACTTCAGTTACTGCAGCAGGTTTTTAGAAAATATCTAGGGATGCCAACACCTAGCTCTACTACCCAGAGCATTTCATAGTAAAAAAAGTGTATTAGTTGTTTCTTCTGTCACCCAGCTGGATTTAGTCAGGCTTATACAAACTTTGACTTGTTAAGCCAATACTTTTCTGACAGTGTTTGCTTCAGAGAGAGCTTATTAGTACAAAAAGAGCAAAAGACAAAGTGCCCACTCACACCAAGACACTTCATTATTTTTCCCACACCTGTCTGGGTAATGAAGTAATGGTGAGTCAAGGGGCAACAGAGTCAATTTCACAGGAATATCTATTGAGAAATAATTGGTGTTTTCCAGGGTCAAACTAGTTAAGCCTGAGTTGTGAGTTTTTATGTACACTGCCTAAATATTTTCATATTTATCAAATTACCATAGAATGACAAGTAATCTGACTAAAGGTTTCAAACAAAGTTTTAAGATCTGAATTGCACCAACACAGTCTCTGCTGAATTACTACTTAAGTTGATATTTCTGTTTGACAGACTCAAGTCATATACTATCACATCCATCAGTATGCTCTGAAACTATAGATAAGCTGAAAGGCTATTGAAGAGTTTTCAAACTGTGTAGTTACCTAACCATGCGAAATCAAGATACACTGGATAGTCTTAAGTAAAAGGTAAAATGTTGTGCCATTAAGTCTACATCTTACTGTTCTTCTACGGATATACAGCTTACAGATAACTTTTGCTTTGGGGCAACAAAACTGGCAATGAGTTGCACGGATGTATCAACTGGCATCTTATATGCTATAATCACCTTACAGAATACTCTACTGCACACATTTACAAGATGCAGAAACAGACAATGGATGCTAAAGAATGAGCAGGCATGGAAAAAGCCCAGATTTGCCCACATTCCCCCTGTTTTAGGGGTTAATTCCTTTCTGACAGAAGACAGCAGGAGGCTATACACTGCTTATATATGACTAGCCTCCTAATTTCATCCATAAGGTACAAAATTAGATTTTCAGGTCTGAAGTGTTTAAGACATGAGCTTTAGCTGAAGTCTTTAGGCTTTGAGCAACCTGGTCTAGTGGAAGGTGTCCCTGGCCATGGCAGAGGGTTTGGAACTGATGATCTTTAAGGTCCCTTTCAACCCAGGCCGTTCTATGATAAGATTGTGAAGGAAAGACAAGCATTCACCAAGGCCCCTCCTCACAGATAACCAAAATTGTCTGAAAAGCTTAGTGCTATCGCTTTAACAACTAAATAGAAGAAATCTAGCATGAAATTTAAAAAACCCCAATATTTACGTAATCAGTTAGAACTACCGTACAAATTACTACAAATAGATGTAGATGCACTTCTCTTCACCTCTTCCCTCATCCTCCTTTATGTTTACAATCTTCAAATGTCATATCACACAGATAATGCTTATTTATCAGTCTTAAAAATACAGTACACTCCCATAATTTAAAAAAAATAAAATAATAAAATACTTCCTTAAAACCAGTCTAATCAAGAAAACATACAGCTAATACCTTGGAGCAACAGTAACGTAAGAGCCATTACTTTCTGCAGGACTGGAGTTAACAGCAAGTTTGCACCGATTATAAATAGTCTAAAAGACAAGTAATTTTATATCAGTGACCAGAAAAAGTATCATATTTATTCAAAAATAATAAATCCAATTTTTAAAGACATTTTCTGTACTCTAGGTTTACATTTGTGAGCAATGATACTGAGAAACCCTCAAAAGAACATGCAATCCACAGGACCAGTAAGTAAAAAACTGAAAGTGTTTTTATGTTGCCTAAATATAAAAAGCTTAAAAGCCGTAAACAAATAATGACATTTTAAAACATTTGAAATAGATTTGTTATCCAATGAGATCAACAAAAAATAAAATTAATTATAAACAATTATAAACACAGACACTGTCATGCAAAAAGGTAACAAGTGTTGAGTTTAACAAGACACTATTTGGAAAATTTATTTGCTGTTTAAGATATTGTCTTCTGAAATTATGACTAAAAACCCCACCATACCCATTTTATGCAACTAAGTAAAAAAATCTCACAAGTTTCTTACCGTACTGACATCCAGAGGCAGTATAAATACAATAAGAAAGCAAAGATACCAAGCCAATAATGTTGCTATGATCACCAGCCTATGCTGTTTCTTGAAGTCTCCATATCGATGAAGCAGGAATAAGGCCAGAAAAAACACAAATACTATCTCAAGGCCCAACGCGGCACCACTCATTATTGAACGTTCACTCCAGGGACGCAGTGCAGTTCACTTAAGAAAGCAGATCAGAACTGTATAAGACAAAAAGACATTTACTTACATTAAGATTTCTGGAAGATACTTACGCAGAAAAGAGTTGTTTAACAGACATTTTAGACAAACTTCTTATTTCATGACAAGAACTCTGATCAGATGAAGAACCAGATTTTCAGCAAAATGCTTTAAAGTCCTCTGCAGAAATCAAAATATAATGTCATTCAAACTGTGCCATTTCTAGCAACATATTACGACAATTCCTCTTCATCTGCTTGATACACACTAGATCCAGAAGTCAAATCTCTGTCCCTAAGTAAGATCAAAAGCCTAACTTTTAAGTCCAATGTAAATTTCTAAAGAAAATCTATTCTGCTCCACTTTTTCTTTTAGAAGAAAGCAACTAATTTGGACAAAGAGTTAAATGTTTAAGTTAAATGTTTCCGGAAAGCTTTGTTAATGGACCATTCCTCAACTGTGCATTTAAATTCTGTACTCAGAGTTAACAGAGCATAAGTATATAGCAAAGTATATGTTCATCCACTTGTGATACACCTCTTTCAGGTTTGTTATTTAGAGGCATCATGGTAGCTAATTCACCTTCCTACCCCTCTTCTGTTCTTCTTCAGAAGAACAAAGGTCCCAATTCATTCATTATTAGTCTTGCCATGATATATTTTTGCTTTGTTCATCCTTTTGCGTTTACTCTGTATTATATTCAGGACTGCTAGAAATGCCTAGAAAGTTCACACATGTTCATACAGGCATGATATTAAGCAAAGGGACAGTGAGCTGCACAAATCTATTAAAGAAAATTTCACTGACCTACTACATTGTAAGTTAAACTGCTTCTGACCTTTTTAGCAAGTATCATTTTACCACAGGCACTTTGCACATTAAAAAAAAAAAGTTTATTACTCTGGTCAGACTGACTTGCTTCTCCATCAAGACTACCATTTTAGCTGGTTTAATTTAACTGAAATAGTTTTTGTCACGGCTTCCTCACAGTTGTATTTTCAGTGATTTAACTTTTCACTGGAACTTTAAGGATTTAAAAGAAATGCCACTACTAAAATTTTCCTCAATTTATTTTTAAATTTCTTCATAATTTGTTAAAGTGAACCATTTTCTTTTTTCTTCTATTTATGTCTATTTTTTTCTTCAGTATACTACTTAAGTAGATCTGTTACGTATGATGGAACTAAGCAGTGAAAATTGTCTACTTCCAACAAAAAATTCCAAAGTTTGTGATGCCAGTACTTCCTTGAGGACACACAGGACAATTATTCTGTGATTTTTTTCCTGGAAGATTTGTGTCCCCTCATTTTGCTACTTTCACGTTTAATTTCCAAATAGTGAGAGCAGTCTTTTTACCCCATATCGGCTGTTATACACAGAGCATCCCATATTCTGAAAACAGCTCCAGCTATGTTGCTGTTTCATATCAAAGATGCACACACTTCATCTTCTGAGTTTCTTCTAATCTATTTCTCAATTAGCATTTCTGTTAGGTCAAAGCACCTGCTTACTATCTGCCTGTAATATATTTTGGCTAGATCATTTGTGAACCACGAATGCAGGATATCTAGCCTATTTCTCAGTCACTTATTCTAAGTAAATCCCTGTCTATTCCATTGTATCATTCTTGTTTCCTCAGAAAACAGTCTTTTGTATTGATACAAAAGTAGCAAATAAAAAAAAAGGGGGGGGGAATACTATGTATCAACTGTATTAAGGCAGTACTATCTGACATAATGCAGTTTTGGGTACCCATTATAGCCACACCTTATGCTACGTAAACAAACAATATTATACAGCATAACCTCCATTAGTCACACCTACACAGTTTTTTTACTTACAGTCACACCTAAAAAGCTGCTATCAAAACAGAATGTGAGAAATGTATGCACAAGATGTTGCACTCAGTTACTACCATGAGGCATACTTCCAAAAAGATCGTAAACATGTACTGAATAAGCTAACATAGCAAGGGAATCGATTCCCACCACAATTTAACTCATTTTCAAAGCCAAAAGCAACTCTGCAATTACCAAAGCAAACTACATTTTTCTGTTCTTCAACTAGTTCCTATTTAAATCTCAACATTTAAAATGAAAGGCCTGATTTTTACAAGATTGCAATTGATGACAAATAGGGTTGTTTTGAAAGAATGTATATGCATTTTCAAAACTACAGTTCAAAATTTTTAGATAGAAACCACTCAGAACTTGTTCTCAGCCCAAATACCTTAAATGGAAACAAAATCCACAAGGTGAGAAATGCAATGCTTGAGAGGAGCTCTTACTGTGAACTAAATCCTGCCTAACAGGACAGCTGTATTTGGGACCTGTGCTAGTCAAATTATTTGTGTCAGACCTTAAGTTATATTACTGCAGGCTATAAAGCAATGCCTTCCTGTGGCAAGCTGCTTTCACCTCTGAACCTGGTTGTTAGCTCAGAGGAAGGTTAAGTTCCTTAGCTGTAATTCTGTTTCTTCATTTTATTTAGACAGGCGTCTCGCTATTAGCACATGGCACCCTAGTATCAACTGGCTGAAATTCCTGAACCCCTAAAGAATGTTCTCCTGAGATGAATGAACTATTTCAGAAGAGTTCTCTCACACTGCACAACTTTCAACTGCTTAGAAAGCACAATAACAAAAAGTAACAAAATTCCTCAGTTTGAAGGGAAGAGTATCTATTGCCATACTTCATTTCTGGGGAGTAAGGCAGCTACAGACTAATACAAATAAGATCAAAAGCTGAAACACCAGCACTGAAAGTGCAATTTAATCAATGTGTAGGCTTAGGATTTTCGTGCTTTGTTTCAGACATAGACAAAATCAGTAAGTTTTTAATTTTGTGAATGGGAGAGTTTGGTTACCCTCATACAGGACATACATTTCAAAATTCTGACATGAAATTCTCTAGAGTCCAAACCCAGCTAATAACTCTTTGCTAGCACCGTAAAGGGCTCCATTCACACTTAATTCCCTTGGACACTTGCTGCTATCAACAGTATTAAATTACCTTGCCAACCTCAAGACTAACCACACTCATGACCATCTACATTACAAATGAACTAACCATACTGCCTGATAGAGAAATAATCAAGTTACTAGACGAAACAGCAGAGAATTAAAAACAAAACAAAACAAACAACCCGCATTTTCTTTGAGCTTTTATACAGCATCAAATTTAACAACAAAGACACTCCAATACTATATCCTTAAAGGAGGGCTAAAAAGAGTAGAGCATATTTGTGAAGAGAGTACCATGGTCTCACTAAAGTAGATTCAATACCCCCTTAATCAGAACTCCAGATCAGACTGTATCACAGTTTTATCTTTCGAAACTTTGCAGGAAAGCATTTTACCAGCAGATTGTTCATTTTGCAGACTACTATAATTATGACTTCAACCCTTCCCAGTCAAACATCACATTTTCTGCAGATTTCTCATTGCTGCGCTTGACACTCTCCCCAGCTTACCCACTTCCTTCTACACTGGGCTGGAACCCACACAGGATCCCAGCTAACCACCTGAGAAGGCCTAAACTGAGGGTAAACATTGCTCTGCACGCCTTACTGAACAGCATATATAGCAGTATAACCTGCACAATGTTCTGTTAATGTATTCAGCTTATTATGCCCTCCAAATTCTTTCCCTCTCAGAATCACAACACTGTTCTCTATCCTGTCACCAAGAAAGTTACCAAACCATCAGAGATATCAAAGACAGTAATGGACAAAACTGAATGAAAACCACAGCATAATGAAAGAAACACCTGTGTGACAGCACCTCCTACCTCAAGCTGAATTCACAACTCAGCAGCAAGTATAAACAGAAAACTGTCATCTCCAGAAAAATAGCAATGGCCAGTTCAATGATGACCTTTTGCTCTTCTGTCAGGGAATAATCTGCTAGTTCCTATCGAGTTTCTTACATTACATTTCACGTAGCAAAAGAAAAGTAGTACACCACAACACCTGTGATAGGTTTCTGATGCATGCCCTACTCTGCAAAACTATGCTTTAAACAACGATGGGCTAACTTCAGATTTTAGAAACCCTAAAAAGAGAAGAACAAGAGGTCAAGCAACAATAAAAACAATCCCTTCAGCCATTTTCATATCCAAGTCTGCTTAGTGTATTGTTGTGGTTTCTTTTTTTGTTTGGTTTTGTGGGTTTTGTTGTTTTGTGGTTTGGGTATTTTTTTTTTTCCCTACTTCCTTATTTCACATTGACCTTTGCAGCTTGGGGAAATAGTAAGTATTTATAAGTGAATAACAGACAGACAAAGAGCTTCTTAACCTCAGTACAGTGAGAAAACTATCTAAAGAAAGAACATACCCATGAAAATGACCAGAAAAGTTATCTAATTGCACTATTTGGGAGAAATAACCTCCGAGACGAATCAAGAAAGCATAACTTGCATAGCTGTGTTTTTCTAAAAAACACTACTCGGTCTACATACTGATTGATATTTCATTACTAATGTAATTTCAACTATCTTGAAGAAAAGATTTTAAATTGATTAAACATTGATTTAAATTGATTAAACATTCAATTGCTTGTATACCAATATTTAGGAAAGTTTTGTATCCATTAATGACAAGGAAAAAAAAATAATAAAGTGATGCATTAGCTCCATTCAAAATAGCAGTATTCTCCAACTTAGTAGGAGACTAGGTTCTTCACAGAAGAACTAAATAAAGAACAAATGCTTTACCAACACAGAGATTTCTGTGTTCAAAAGCAAGCAGGGACCATCAGTACAAAACCACAGGAAGCTTATTTGCTTTACATGACACTGTCTTGTCCTCTAATAAAGAATATTAAGTACCACAAGAGGCTGATACTTGCACAGGGTTTAGGGGAACACTCTGGAAATAACACACTGAAAAAAACAACCTGCTTGGAGGAACCAAACTAGAACCAGATACAAAAGCTGTACAGTTGCAATAAGAATCTAATAGAAGAACTGAAACTGCTACTTGGACTGCCAGACCAACACACTCAGACAAAACAGGTGCCAGTAAGGCAGGCAATCACATGGTTACTACCCTAATACTGCATCAAGGCAAATTTAGACTATGTAGTAATATAGAGCTTTTTAAAAAATATTTTTATTTTACCCCTTTCAACAAACTCTTTCAGTTTCCCATGCATTAATAAAGAAAAGAGACCTACAAAAAGTGAAAAAAATCACTTTTCTTTCATTCGATTATCCACTTAAAAGAACCTTTAAACAACTGTTCCATTACTTTACTTAAAACTGGAAATGGTTACCAGAAGTTCTTTTTTAAGAACATATGAATGCCAATTTGAGTCACACCATTGTCTGTACCTGACTTAATAGTTGTGCACAATTTTCCACGTGTTCCCATTACCATCTTCAATTTTATAGGCATGCGTCTCCATCGTTAGGCAGTAAACAAAGGACAGCACTTACAAGCTAGGAGCTGACTAAGAGCGAAGTTGTAGGTGTGTTCAGAATTAGTTTTCCATCCTGACCAATTTCAAAACACGCAGTTTGGAGAAGAAGCATGAAGAGCCGCATTACTGAAATAAAGCCTGGCGTTAATCTGAGTGGTTCAAAAAGACTGCAGAGTTCAAACCAGCGTGGTTAAGGATAGGACCAGAACACACCAGCAGTCCCTCAATCTGAGGCCTTCACAGTGAAGGCATTTCCAAAACACAGGAAAACCTTTCACGATGAAATGTCACTGTCAGCACCATTCTGCTCTTCCACAACACATTCTGCCACCGCATATTAAGGCTGTTACAGCTGTCAGGCTGCGGCGCACAGAATCAGAGTCTACCGACATTTAACAAACATCAACACGCCTGCCCTAAACGTATATGCTTGGGGTGCCTGAAGGAAGGAAGTAAAAAATTAGGGGCTAAGACCAGAAAAACGAAGACGCCGATTCCTCCGGTCCTCCTCGCCTCTCCTAGACACCCCTCAGACACTGCCCCAGCCCAGCCCTCCTCTCCGTTCCTAGCCCTGAACGCCTTCACACTGTCCCCGCTCCCGACCCGGGTCCCCCACCCCGCTCGGACCGCCCCGGGATGGGGGGGAGCGGGACCCGGCCGCACTCACCCCTCCGCCACGGCGCCGCGACCTGCCAGGCCCGGCCCGGCACAGGCCCCCGCCCCCACCCCGACATGATTCGGCGCCGACGGCACCCCCGCGGCCGCGCCGCCCTCACCCGCCTGTCCCGGGGCCCGCGCCCTCACCTGCCAGTGTCGTGGGCCGCGCCGCTCCCTCACCGCAGCCGGAGCCCCGGGATCAGCAGCCAGCCCCGCGCGGGGCGCCGCCGCTCTCCATCCTTGCTGCCGCCGGCCTGCACACGAGGGCTCAGATCGCCACGCACACAACAGCAGCCGCGCCGGGCTCCTTCCGTGTCAGGACAACCGGGAACGCCGCCGCCGACATTTACCCCTCACGGGCCGTCCGCCGTCCCCAGCGGCGCTGACGTCGGCATCATCCCCGCCCCGGAGGCGGGCGCAAGGTACTGTGGGTACGGCCCCTCAGCGCAGAGCAGGTGGGCGGGTGGCGGTAGGTGCGCTGGGCGCGAACTACAACTCCCGACAAGCTTTGCGGGGACGCCGACCGGCTTCCGGGCGGCTCAGAGGAGGGCCACGCGCGGCGCGGGACGGCGCGGTTCTGAAAGGCGCGGAACGCGGTCGCCCGGCTGTGCGCGGCTCTGCTGCCACGATGCACAGGTACCGGGACGGGGCGTCGCGCCGCGGGCAGCGCTTATCGCCCAGAGCTCGTCCCCGCCGCTGGGGGGAAGAGAGCCGCGTGGTGCCCGGGCTGTGCGGGGGGTCGTGCGGGCGGTGGGTGTGCGCGGGAACAACCCCAGGGGTCAAGCCTGCTTAAGGCTGGGGGGGGGAGGATGAAGCACGCGCAGGTGTCCGCTGTCCCCGGGCTGCCTCTCTCCCGCTCGTGGCGGGTGGCAGCCGGAGCTGGAGCCCGCCTCCCTGCGCCCCGCAGCCACCCCGTGCCCCGCTCCTGCGTGTGCGTCCCGCCGCGTCTCCCTCCGAGCGCTCCCGCCGTCCCCCCCGGCCCCTGGCAGCGGGATGGCTGCCGGCCGCGGCACTTCCCCGCCTCCGGTGGGCTTGCGTGGCGAGGTTTGGGAAGGGGGCGGGGGTTGAGGATTGCTGTGGGGGGTGAGGGGCTGCAGGGGTATCCGAGCCTCAGTACGGCTTCCCCCATCAGCAGCCCCCAGCAGCCCCCTCGCTCCGCCCGGGAGCTGGGTGAGCTCCATCTCCCGTGGGCTGTTGGCGGGACCCCCGCCGGCCGGGCACAGGGCTGCGCTGATGGCGCTTCCCGTGCCCGCAGAGCCCACGCTTTGGATTGCCCTGTGCGGGGTCGTGGGCTGTGTGTGACGGTGAAACGCATCCCTACGGGGGGTCCCCGCTGCTGTGTTTGTTGTGAGTGTGGCGGTGCCTTCAGAGGCTGTGGGTTTGTTGTGTCTGCAGAAAGCACCTCCAGGAGATCCTGGCCTCCAGCAGCAATGTTTCCACTAGCTTCTCCTTGGACTCGGACTCCAGCAAGATCCCGGAGGTTCTCCCTGGTGTGGGAGTGTCTGTCCTTAAGAGGGACAAGCTGGGCGATGAAAACATGCCACAGGAACAGCTGCTGTTGCCAACCCGTTCTCAGAAACAGCAGAAGGTGAAGGACAGGGAGAAGGTGTTTGTCACAGCGCGCCGGCCTCGGCTGCTCCAAGAGGCAGAGTCAGGTACCATCACCCCAGTCCAGGTTTTGTTCACCCTTCACTAGAGATGGGGAGTGGGTATTACACATCATTAGGACTTTATTCTTTTGGTTTTTTTGCTCTGCCCCAGCAGCATGTCACTTCTAGATCTAGTGGTTTTCAGGCTTGGGATTGTAAGTCCCGTTTTATGTAAGCCTTTAAGCAGAGGTGGTGTGTATGCCCACCTAAGCTACGGCTGGGTCCAGCCTAGCCCTGCCAGCCCCAGTCTGTGTGCTGAGGGTTTGTGCTGTATGTCCCTGTGTCTGTTTGCTGTTGCTGCCTGGGACTTGGGTGGCACCTTGGTGCAGCAGGGTCCTGACCTGCAGTTGTTTCTTTGCTTGAGGGACCTGTTACAGGAGATGTTTCACCACATACCAAGCAGGGCCAGGCTTCTCAAAAAGTACAGCTGTGGCTGCCGGATGAATATGGACTATTGGTGCTGCTGTCCCAAATATAATTTTGAAACCCAGGGGGGTTTGATTTTTTAAAATTTATTTTTCTTTTACTTAAACATCTAAGAAGTAAGGTACTTGGTCCTTGAGACCGAAGGAATGCAGATCCACATCTCTTGCAGTGCAGGCTGAGGTATGCCACCACCCAGAAATCTCCCATGTGAATGGTAACACTTTCTGGAGCCCTGTATCTACTCATGAGAAGTTGAGAGCGCACCATATACTTCCAGATAATCCTTGGGAGTTAGCATGCACGCTTTAAGGAGCAGTTTGCAGTACCTGCTTTTCTCTGTGTATGGTGCAAAAGCGTAGCTCACCTTGGGCTCCCTTCTGGGACCCTGACATGTGTAGGAAGGATGGGTGTTTCAGCAGGAGTGGCAGGGGAGAGGACTGTACAAGCCTTACAATAACAAAGGAAGTAACTGAGATGCTATTGTTTCCAAAATGAGTATGTGAATAAAGATTATGGTCATTTTTTCATGGAAATTGTTTTTCCATAGCTTTAGAATGTATACTAAGTTGATGTTGTGGAAAGCTTTGCATTTGCTTCTCATACCTAGGCAAATACAGGTAAATAATATCTTCCTACACTGAACAGCTGAAAGGGGGGTGAGTAGTGGGGCAATATATGTATAGCCTAGAGAGACTGTAGAAGTGCTTTTAACAACTGAGCCAAACAAGGCATCTGATCAACAGGCAAAGATGAATCAGCTTTATCTAGAACACTTTTCCTCTCTCCCTGAAGGTGCTTCTTGGGATATGCTTCCAGATGAATTGCTTTTGTCAGTCTTTGCCTATTTGTCCCTAAGTGACTTGTTAAAAGTTTCCCTGATTAACAAGAGATGGCATCGTATTTCGTAAGTATTATTTCTCATCTAGTACTAAGAAAACCTTTGTTTCCACAGACTTAAGTGATCTGGTTCTCATATAATTCAGTTTACACTGTGAGTTATATGTATGTATAATCAAAAGATGTTTCGTATATTTTAACATTAGTAAATTCAATTAAATGGCTTTCTTGGTCTCTTGTGACACTGAACGCTTTCTGTGGTTGTACTCATAGATCTGACCCTTCATAACTCACTAACAAGTAAAATTCTGTGCCTCAGGTTTGATAAATCTCTCTGGCAGAGTCTTGATCTCACTGGTCAAAATCTGGAGCCAGGAGTGATTGGACAGGTGCTGCCTGCTGGTGTTACTGTATTGCGCTGCCCAAGATCTCGTATTGGGAATCCGTTGTTTAAAACAAGCAAGTAAGGCTTTTTCTGCATGTTCTGGGTCCTGAAATCATGTCTCAAATATTCAGTTTCTCTGTAGTTTTGGCTTTAAGGTCTCCACCAGCAGTAGCACTTGTGCTGTCCCTGGAGTGTGGAAGAGGTGATCAGTGGTTAGACATGTGCTGATATAAGGCATTCACCTGTCATTTATCTGAAACCAAGCTAATGTGATTTTTTGAAAGTATCAAGCAACATTATCCATGTGCAATTTATATCTTGTAGAACCGAGAATTGTCAGCATCTCCAGCATTTTTATATGGGAAGCTCAAATTTGACTCCAGCAGGATAGGCTTTCAGCCGTAATGACAAATCCTGTAAATGCCTTGAAAATAAGAGTTCTGCAGTTTTGTCTGGTAGCTTAGCAGTAGGCCTTCTGAGTTTAATAGTCTGTCTAGTGTGCAGCTGAATACAACAGTGTAATTATTTTCTGCAAGCTTTGCACTGTTTTAGTGCATTGGGTACATTTATGGTACAGGGAATTTGTGGAGCAGGTTTTAATGCAATTTTATTAACTTGCCTTTCTCCTTTTCTAGACCTCTCAAAATTCGACATATGGATTTGTCGAACTGCACAGTGTCTGTTGCAGATCTCGAGAGAATTCTTTGTCCGTGTGAAAGGCTGCAGAACCTCAGCTTGGAGGGACTCTTGCTTTCTGAAGACATTATCAAGTGAGTGACATATTTGGGAATATTCAGTAAACACCTTCTGTCTATCATTTTGCACAGGCAGACTAGCAAAAGAATGCAGTTGAGAGTCATTCATTGTGGGAGTCTTGAAATGGTCAGTTTTAGGCACCTAACAGAATTGTCTGGCAGGCTAGATGAGCGGCCTTTCCTTTCTGTCCTTGAAGAGATGAGGCAAGGTGGAGACAACCCTCCGGAAGAGTGTTTCTTGGTGGCTTTTTTTTAATTCCACAGAGTATGGGGAGCCTGGAGAAACTGCTCATCTTTGTAGGATTTATGTGTCTATTGGCTGTTCCTGCAGCTAAGCTGTACAGCAGAGCTACTTTTATTTTCCCATTTCTGTACTCCCAAGAGAACTTTGTATTTGGCATACAGGTTCTTTTCTATTTTAAGGGGTCCCAGCAGCTCTCCCACGACATGGACATTGTGCTTTTGCACTATTTCTCACTTCTCTGTTGAATTTTACTCTTGAGTGTCTGGAAAAATTACAGATTCTGTCAAGGAGATGAACTGTTGTTTGGTTAAAATGGAAATACACTAATAGGTGTGCAGTCAACCTCCTGTTAAATCACATCGGGTGATTGTGGAGGTTCCAGGAAGTGTAGATCAGATGGCAGAGGCTCTGGCTGTCCTCAAATGGCTCAGTGTCCAAGTGGAGACTGGTGACAAGTGGCATTCTTCAGGGTTTGATATTGGGACTGGTGGTGTTTAGGATCTTTGGTGACATGGACAGTGGGATTGGTGCACCCTCAGCAAGTTTGCTAACGACACCAACCTTTGTGGTGCGGTCAACATGCTGGAGGGAAGGGATGCCATCCAAGAGACAACTGGACAGGCTTGAGAGGTGGGCCCGTGCCAACCTCATGAGGTTCAACAAGGCCAACTGCAAGGTCCTGCACCTGGATCGTGGCAATCTGAAACGCAAACACAGGCTGGGAGGAGAATTTATTGAGAGCAGCCCAAATAAACCAATGTGGTTTGGCTTTTGATGCCAGACAAAAAGTATCTGAAAATTGCATACTAATTAGGTACTGATGATGGAAGTTTATTACCTTGTGTACGAAGATATTGGTTGTAAGGGTCTGATCTAGTCTTGCAAGCAAGTGCATTCAGGGGGATGCTATCTGGGCATGTGTTGTTCTGGAATAACCTCCATCTTGTAGAGGGATGACTTCAGAAATGAAGTGATTGCTTTTTTTAGTAAAAATACAGTCATTTCTGATAAGCCATGGTGGATGTTTAATGGCATACAACAGGAGCAGGTGAAAATAAATTTTTTCCTTTTAAACTTAGCAGTTTATTAATATGCAGACATGTCAGGCAGATAGGCAAGTATCCCTTTTGAAGATGTGCTGTTATGCAGTAAGTACAGAGTTGAGATCATTACTGACTCTTAGGTTGGCCATTTTACTGCAGATGCAGTGCTGCATGTTTCATAAATAATTCTGTGCCCAGGATCTTAGCTTTTAAAAGTAAGCACACATCCTAGCAATGCAAACAATGTTCCAACATTTAAGTTTTACCAGACTTTTCTTTTTTCTTCTCTACAGGAGCATTGCTAAGAATCCCAGTCTGATGCGACTAAATCTCTGTGGGTGCTCGGGGTTTTCTGCAGAAGCCTTGAAGCTGATGTTGAACAGCTGTTCTAAGTAAGATGAAAATAGTTTTTGGTATTCCTTCTTACTGCTATTCCTGAGGAAAAGGATTCTTTGTTTTCTTCCATAGGCATCCCAATTTTACTTGTCTGTAGTATCTTTTTTTATAAGCCTGTTTGTGTTCCTAAATGCCTAAGAGTTATTAGATGAATAGTCAGATACTTTCTTTCCATCAAGCTGTTTTCTTTTTTAATAGCAGAGATGTACTTCAGTAGTTTTCCATGAGTTTCCTTAATCATCCTTAAAGGAAGTCTTGTTGGTGGGTAAACCTCACTTTTGTTCCTTTGATTATAATGTGAATTTGATTTTCTTAATGAAATCAGTATGTGATCCTCACAAAGTGAAAGTGTTTCGAAACTGAAAAGTGGAGTCCTAGAGCTCCCTTTACAATCAGAGTATAGCATTAATGTCAGAAAATATTGGGCCTTTCTATCCATGATAGAGGTTACTGAAGGATTATTCTACTTTATGAAGCACTGTGTTCAGGTTGACAGCTCCAGTGATTAAGCCATCTGCTGGCAGGAAGTCACTGAACTGAGCTCCAGTCAATCAAGGTTTTATACCCTGATCTTTCTGATGACTTCCTGTGATATCTGGGACAATCTACTTAATCTTTGCTTTTGCAAAGGCATGTTTTTAATCAAATTGCAAGTCAGTGGACAGACAAAGCCTTAGTCTTTCTCTGCCTCTCATGGGTAGATAATGTGTTCCTATTGCTTGGTCTGATTACTTGGATCATGAGCTCTTTAGCGAACAGCAGTCTGTACTGTGCACAGTGAATAGCAGATGGTAAATCTGATCCTAGGAATGCTAGTGGTGACTTTTTTTTTCATTTACATAGAGATGCTCTAGTTATGCTTTCACTGTGTCTTTGTCCTGTAGTTAGAACTACAATACCTGCACACAAAACAAAATACTTTGTCCCAGCCTCGAATGGTGATAGGCTATAGGTAATCAAGCAAGTAAAGAGAGTTAAGGTCACAGCATGGCCAATGCTTATATTAAACTATGAAGTATTTTATGCTGATTAGGATTAATTGGTCATGTGACCAGTGCTAATAATAGATATCCTTTTTTCTCTCAGTGTGAACATCTGTTCAGTAGTAACAGATTCAGGTCACAAAGCAGAAGCAAGATGAAAAGACAGTGTCTCCTTCTGGCAGTCCCTGGAGACAGCCATTCCACTTCCTAAGTGGAATCATTCCAGTTGGAAGTGGCCTTGGGAAGTTACTTTAACACCTTGCCCACAGCGGGGTCCAAATTCAGCACTGGCCAGGTTGATGAGGACTTTCTCTGGCTGGATCTTGAAAACCTCCAAAGACAGATTCTGGCTGGGCAACCTGCTTCAGTGCTTAATTACTGTCACAGTGAAATTTGTAGTTATGAATATAGGAAGTTGGTAGCAGGTGTGTTAATAGTTTTTGTCTTTAAAATATCTACTGTAATAAATAATATCAGAACTCAAACTGTATTTCAGTCATTCTTCCAAACAACTCTCTGTTCATTTGTGTGTAGGTTGGAGGAGCTGAACTTATCCTGGTGTGACTTCACATCACTTCATGTCAAAGCAGCAGTCAATCATGTTACTTCAAAAGTAACCCAATTAAATTTAAGTGGATATAGACAGAATCTACAGATATCAGGTAAACAGCAGCATGGCAAACCTTTATCCCACCATGGGATAAAGCAGCAGGCTTTGGTTTTTTTGCTGCTTGGCACCTGCTGTGTGTATAGAAAAAATCATGCACTAACACTGACTTTGTGCTCTGTATAGCTTGATGTTTTTGCTGTGAGAAAATCTTACTCGTGTCTCTGGCTCAGCCGTGAGGGGTGATGTGATCTGTCTCCTGAATTTAAAAGTAGTCATGTGAAATGCATGTGAATTCTGAAATACCAAAATTCTTTTGCATGTTGATTAGCACCTAGCTAATAATAGTGGCCTTTTAGGTGGTATCTGAGCCACAAGTGGTTCTATGCTATTTGCAGACAATTAAAAGATGGTTTCAAGAATTTACAGTTTAAATCAGGAAAATCAGAACTGTCTGTCATGAGGAAAGAACTTTCTGCAGGTAAAAATGGAGATGCCTAGAGAACTTGATGCTCTGAAAGAGTATTTGATGTGTGGAAAATTTTTGATATTTTTTCACTACACATAAGAATTTTAGGTATCTCACCATAACTGTGTCTCAGATTTCTACAGCAATATCATTTGAATTTTTGACTTGCTAAGCTGCTGGCACAGTTGACTTTT
Source organism: Pterocles orientalis (assembly GCA_011057875.1). NCBI lineage: Eukaryota > Metazoa > Chordata > Aves > Pterocliformes > Pteroclidae > Pterocles > Pterocles orientalis. The sequence goes on along the minus strand of WKFP01015302.1, from coordinate 1,054,303 downwards.
AGGGACACTTGTTTAGACTAAATGTATCTGTTTTGCTGAGGATTAAAAGAAGTTCCTGTAAGGTATCTTCATAGACAGACTGTATGCTGTGAGTCTTGAGTGTGTATCTTTTTAACAAAAAGTTGCTTCAGTTGTGGGATTCTAGTAGAGAAGATATAAGTGAACATCTATGGAAGTGAGTAGGCTGTATAGAGCACATTCATCTTGTCACTGAAAGATGGACTGACTGTGTGATCCCTTTTCAGATGTTAAAACACTTTTGGAAAGATGTCCTTTTCTTCGTCATTTAGATCTAAGGTAAGAAGACCTGTGAAGCTATTCTTTAAATTCTTATGATTCAGGCGTTTGCTAGTTCTCTCATGATGTCTCAATTATATAGCAATAATGCATGATTGTTGTCGTGGGTTAAGCAGAGCAGAGTTAATTTTTTTTTCCTTTTCCCTTCTCTTCATTAATAGCTAGCAAGAAGCTATGTTTTGGATTCCTGCTCAGGAGAGAATTGATAAGAGAAGAACGTTTATAGTTATTGCTAGAATGTTGCTATTTGTTCTCAAGGACATACATTCAGCCTTTTGGGGGGGAAGAGAGAGTCTGGCTTCTAGCCTGGGATTTGCTTTTAGGTAAAGATTGAGAAGCAGACTGACCAATTATTCCATCCCA